>JAINUT010001535.1:0-247436 GCA_020205555.1 Panax stipuleanatus | reverse complement strand
CTGTATGGAGCCGGGTTTAAATGTAATAGTTACATTTAAAATTTAAATTCTTGCACTCCTAGGTTTGACCTTTTGGTTCACTTGGTGGCTCTAGTGAACCAAACTAGAATAAAAGTCCATAATCAATCCGGGTAGAATATAGTATTCTATGCATGCTAAATATTATATATATATTTTATACAAACATGCTTCGCATGTTTAATAAAATGACGCGTATTTTATATATATGTGCATGCGCGCTTAAAAGATGAGACAAATAATAACAAACCCCTCAAAGAAATAATATTAAGTCTGAAGCGTTCAAATGATATTTGGAATATCGAACGTCGCCTTCTAGCATGATTAGTTAATAGAGTATTAAATATTTAATATGAGTTTGTTGTGCTATCCACAAGGCGAGTATTGAATATTTAAGATGTTAATTAATCACATTTGATGCTTATCAAGAAAATTGAACGATCTAGTCTTGTTGTGCTATCCACAAGGACGAAAATTTTTCTTTTTGAATTTATGGAAGTGCTAGGCTGGACTTAACTTAAATCATTTTAGTTCGGATGTGCACACACATGACCATTATGATTTAAGAGGCAAAATAAAAGGAGTTACATGGTGATGTAATTGACAAGAGTTGTCTACCTATTTATTTGTATATCGCTTGTTGTGCTATCCACAAGGTTATATACATTTGAAATGGGATCCTTAATCTCACTAGCAAATCTTTAATTAGATGTTGCCGAACTATATGAGTGAGGGTAATATAGTTTGATGAAAATAGTGGGAGATACCAATTTAAAATAAAGACCTAAATTTATTTTGGTATGCAAAGTTAATAAAATGAATGTTTGCTAAAATGTTGTCTTTTCACATGCAGAATTTTAAAAATGTCAAAATCACTAATCTCACTACGAAGCATACTTGATGCAAATAAGCTTACCGGCCCGAATTATGAGGACTGGCTAAGAAATCTGAGAATTGTTCTCACTGCTGAAAAGATTTCTTATGTCCTAAATTCCACTATCCCTGAATCTGTTTCAGAAACAGCCTCTGAGGAAGAGATTGCCACTTTCAATAAGTGGCAAGATGATGCATCTGTGGCTCAATGCATCATGCTCGCATCCATGAATAACGAGCTTCAGCGTCAGCACGAAAAAATGGATGCTCCTGCTATGCTGCTTCACCTCAAGGAGTTGTATGGTGAACAGAGTAGGACTGCTAGATATGAGATATCTAAGGAGCTCTTCCGATCTCGGATGACCGAGGGCACTACCGTCGAGACTCATGTTCTGAAGGTAATCAATTTGATTGAACGCCTTGGACAGCTTGGGTTCGTCATGGATGGGGAGTTGAGTCAAGACTTGGTCTTGCAGTCACTCCCTGAGACCTTCTCGCAGTTTGTGGTTAATTTTCACATGAATAAGCTAGATGTCAGCTTACCTGAGCTGCTTAACATGCTGAAAACTGCAGAAGGTCACTTCTCATCCAAGAAGAACCATGTCTTGATGGTGGATTCTTCCAATAAAAGGAAGAGGCCCAAGGTGTCTTCTGAAAAGAAGAAATCTAAGAAGGCTAAGGGAAAAGGGAAAGAAAAGGAGCAAAAGAAACCTGAACCAGCTAAAGGAATGTGCTTTCATTGCAATGAGCCGGGACATTGGAAGAGGAACTGCAAGAAGTTTCTAGCAGAGAAGAAGCTTGGAGAAGCTTCGACTTCCAATCAAGGTTTGTTTATGATTGAAATTAATTTTTCTGAAAGTCATAATTCTACTTGGGTATTGGATACCGGCTGTGGTTCTCACATATGTAATACTGTGCAGGGACTGGTCAGAAGTAGAAAGCTGAACAAAGATGAGGTGATCCTACGAGTGGGAAATGGAGCAAAAGTTGCTGCATTAGCTGTAGGAACTTATTGTTTAGCAATGCCTTCGGGCAAATCCATTTATCTTAATAATTGTTATTATGTTCCGAATATTATTAAAAACATTATTTCAATTTCTGTATTGGATATGGAAGGTTTTGACGTTATTATAAAGAACAATGGTTGTTCTATTTATAAAGACGATGTTTTATATGGTATTGGAAATTTGCGAAATGGACTTTATACACTTGACTTGCAAGAAAATATATTTCAAATTGAACAAATTAAGAAAAGGAAAAGAGATGATATTAATTATACCTATATGTGGCACTGTAGACTCGGTCATATCAATGAAACAAGATTATCCAAGTTGCATAAAGATGGGCTCCTCGAGCTATCTGATTATGAATCATATCCAACTTGTGAATCTTGTCTCATGGGTAAAATGACTAAATCTCCTTTTAGTGGAAAAGGGAGAGAGTTACAGAGTTGTTGGCATTGATTCACACAGACGTTTGTGGACCTATGACAACAAGTGCACGGGGTGGGTATTCTTATTTTATTACTTTCACTGATGATCACTCAAGATTTGGATATGTGTATTTAATGAAATACAAATCAGAATCATTTGAAAAGTTCAAAGAGTTCAGAAGTGAAGTAGAGAAACAAACGGGCAAGAGTATTAAGATACTTCGATCAGATCGAGGTGGAGAATACTTAAGCAGTGAGTTTCTCAATTGTCTCAGAGAAAATGGTATAATCTCACAATGGACTCCTCCAGGTACACCACAGTTAAATGGAGTATCTGAAAGGAGAAATCGAACACTGTTGGACATGGTTCGATCCATGATGAGTTTTACCGACCTTCCAATTTCCTTCTGGGGATATGCCCTAGAAACGGCTGCATACCTACTTAACAAGGTACCTACCAAATCCGCCCCAAAGACTCCATATGAGATGTGGAAAGGGAGGAAACCAAATCTTAAGCATGTTAAGACTTGGGGTTGTCCAGCTTATGTCAAAAAGTTTGAAAATGATAAGCTACAGACTAAATCCGATAAGTGTAGATTTGTGGGATACCCTAAAGAAACCGTAGGGTATTATTTCTATCATCCAACTGATCAAAAGGTGTTTGTTGCGAAACATGCTACCTTCTTGGAGAAAGAGTTTATCCATGAAGGGGTCAGTGGGAGTAAGATATATCTTGAAGAAGTTCAAGAACCACAAGTTACCACGGACCAAAGTCAGGTACCTAACCAAGTAGAAGAACCTACTGTACCACACCATGTTCGTAAATCTGGAAGAGTACCGAAGATACCTGAGAGGTATGGATTCGTTATAGAGGATGACGATGAGGTACACATCATGAATGATGATGATCCATTGAATTACGAACAGGCTATGAGTAATAAAGACTCAGGGAAATG
Source organism: Panax stipuleanatus (assembly GCA_020205555.1). Classification (NCBI taxonomy): domain Eukaryota; kingdom Viridiplantae; phylum Streptophyta; class Magnoliopsida; order Apiales; family Araliaceae; genus Panax; species Panax stipuleanatus. The sequence goes on along the minus strand of JAINUT010001535.1, from coordinate 244,157 downwards.
GCTTGAAGCCATGAAATCGAAATGGACTCCATGTATGAAAACAAAGTATGGTCTTTGGTTTCACCACCTGAAGGTATTAAACCTATTGGGTGTAAATGGGTTTTTAAGAAAAAGACTGGAGCAGACGGAAAGGTAGAGACCTATAAGGCCCGACTGGTTGCAAAAGGTTTCAAACAAAGACAAGGAGTTGACTATGATGAAACCTTCTCACCAGTAGCCATGCTCAAGTCCATTCGGATTTTGCTTGCGATTGCAGCTTACAACGACTATGAGATCTGGCAGATGGACGTGAAAACGGCCTTCCTCAATGGGAAACTTGAGGAGGATGTGTATATGACACAGCCAGAGGGATTTATTTCAAAAGTTGGAACAAATCAAGTCTGTAAGCTACAACGATCCATTTATGGGTTGAAGCAAGCTTCTCGTAGATGGAACATTCGTTTTGATGAGACAATCAAAGAGTTTGATTTTATCAAAAACGAGGATGAACCATGTGTATACAAGAAGGTTAGTGGGAGCGCAGTATCATTCCTTGTATTATATGTTGATGATATATTACTGATAGGGAATGACATTCCTATGTTACAATCCATTAAAATCTGGTTATCTAAAAACTTCTCCATGAAGGACTTGGGTGAAGCATCCTATATTTTGGGGATAAAGATCTATAGAGATAGATCTAAAAGGATGCTCGGCTTATCCCAAGGAACGTACATTGATACGATGCTAAAGAGGTTTAGCATGGAAGATTCCAAAAGAGGTCTCATGCCGATGAGCCATGGAATAAATCTCTCCAAGAAACAGGCCCCAAAGACACCTGAGGAGAGAGACCGTATGAGTAAGATCCCTTATGCTTCTGCAATAGGATCTATCATGTACGGTATGATATGTACTAGACCGGATGTTGCTCACGCACTTAGTGTAACAAGCAGATACCAGTCGAATCCAGGAGAAGAGCACTGGAAGGCAGTGAAAAATATCCTAAAGTACTTGAGAAGGACTAAAGATATTTTTCTTGTCTACGGTGGGTCTGAATTAAAACTCGAGGGATTCACGGACTCAAGTTTTCAAACAGACCAAGATGACAGTAAATCTGTTTCAGGGTATGTGTTTACCTTGAACGGAGGTGCAGTGAGTTGGAAGAGTTCCAAGCAGCAAACGGTTGCTGATTCAGTGACAGAGGCAGAGTATATAGCTGCAAGTGAAGCTGCAAAGGAAGCTGTTTGGATGAAGAAGTTCATAACTGAACTTGGTGTGGTTCCTAGCATTGGAGAAGCAGTTCCCGTATACTGTGACAACACCGGAGCGGTTGCACAGGCTAAGGAACCCAGGTCTCATCAGAAATCTAAACACGTGTTGCGGCGATTTCACTTGATCAGGGAGATCATTGAAAGAGGAGACGTCACCTTGGAGCGTGTAGACTCTCAAGACAACATTGCAGATCCATTTACTAAAGCTTTAACACAACAGCAGTTTGATCGTCACTTAGAGAAGATGGGTATGAGATACCATGGCGATTGGCTTTAGTGCAAGTGGGAGATTGATAGTAGTGTGCATACAAGCCAATCATGTATGATGATAAAGCACATACTTTGTAAACAATCTTATTTATTTATTAATAAAATATTTATTATTAAAGGCATTTAATTATCTACATGGTGTTTTTATAATATGTAAATAACCCATAGTTTTAAGCAATGCTTTTAGAATCATGATGTTGATCATGCTAATGAGATCTAAATTCTTAGAAAGCTTTAAAACTAAAATAGTTCCCAATCGTGGGATTACTAAAAGGGGATTAGTAAATCCGGATAGATTGGTACATATGTTGCTTGCTCATTGGATGAGGATGACTGATCTCATGGTCATTTGTGTGGAGACACTAAAGCAAGTATGTAGGTGCTTATTGGAGAATAAGTTCACTGAACGTGACTCGCTATGGAATACCTAATGGAGTTTTACTCGCCTGTCAATAGGAATTCCTAATGTGATAGTAGTACATGTGATCCTTGGACTTGAGATCATCATAGTATCTTGTATGTAACAAATTATACTTTGACTAATTCCTTAAGGCCTTTTAAGGCATATATAGGGTATGCTTGGGTGTAATGAGTTACATATGGAGATAATGAATGATCAATAAAGAATCTACCACCTCTAGTAAAAGAGGAGATATGTCCTATGTGATTCGTTAAATGACAACCCAGGAATCCTTGGCCAAGGTAGAATGAAATTAGAAAGAGGTTTCTAATTTGCATTATTTGGAGTTGTGCATTTTCTAATCGAAATACATATGATTAAATAAATTAAGACTTGACAGTAAATCCATGTCTTATATTTAATTGGGACATTGTATGGTGGAAGGATTGAATTGTACGGTAACTATTAACTCACAGGTTCTTTTATGATTAATGTTGAAATCTATATTATCTGGAAAGTCGTTGATCGCTAGGGAGGCTTATCCCTATTGTAGAATAAATGTTATTTATTTAAATAGATTATTAGTTTAATTTGTTTATTTAAATAAGATTAGAATTGTTCTAATTGATTTATTCACAACCGGTTTAATATGGAGAACCTAAAGGGTCACACCATAAAAGGAAGAAGAATTATTTAAGAAGAAAATGGCATGATAGTAATAATGCATTAAGTATAATTAATTTAATCTATGATGATAGAATAAATTAAATAGCTTAATGTTTATTATTTAATATTTTAGAAATATTAAATATAAATTAATAAGAGGAGTCTTATTATTATTATTATTATTTTAATTCTAAAGGAGTTTAGGAATTAATATAATATCAGTACTCTCTCTCAATCCTAATAAAGATTAGGATATAAAATTAATTAATAAAACCCTATTCTAATTGGATTAGGAGGGTTAACCTAATATCTATATAAGAGAGTCTTATATCAGAAATAAGGGACGTGAAATTTTCCAAGAGTTGGGAGTACACATATTCTATAGAGATAGAAACAAGGGTTAAGCCAATAACCCATCTTCTTGAGTTCTTCATCTTCCTTGGTGGATCACCGTTAGAGGCCAAACATTTGGGTGGCTGACATTGATCAAGGGAAGGAGCCACTACAGAGGAATCAAAGGGAGTAGAACTTGTACCTGAGGAAGCTTAGATCTTCAAAGGTATAATTCCATGTTCTCTTTTCTGTTATTGATAACAAGCACAAAGCATGATCATGGTTATGGGTTTGTATAAATTTTGAAAACCTAGTTTTACGCTTCCGCCCTATTTATGTGATTTGATTGCATGATTGCGTTACGTACAAACCCAACAAAGCTTCATGCTTAATAACCTCTCGGGGACTAGATTAGGCTTAAATCTAGGTATATCTAGCCTCCGAAGTTGATATACAACGTATTAAGCATAATATAGCCGATAAAAACATAAAATCTATCAACTATTACACAATATGCTTAAAATACAACAAGTTTAACTATATTCAAACAAGATACTTCATTAATCTATCATTTGAACCAAGTTTACAAAGAAAACGAAGCTAAAAGTGTGTTATTTCACCTTGGGGGACGCATGAATGAGCGTTTTAACTCCCGAGATAAACTAAGAACACTAAGAGGACTTCAAGTAGATGATAGATGGGAGAAATGAGCTTCAAGTTGGTTGTTTAAGGTTCCACTCGAGCCTCTCTCTCTCTAGAAATATCTATCTCTCTCTAAACATGTCTCCTCTCTTTAAAATGAACTAAGTTGGATGTTATAAGCTGCTGGAGGCAGTCACAGATGTGGTTGTGGCTGGCCGCAGATGTGGTTAAGGCTGGCCTAAGTGGGTCCCACCTGCTCGGTTATTGGTCCTTCGGTCTCGGTTCGGTAGGAGTTGACATCCATCGCTCGACCTTTCGGACTGTCTTTGACGAGATTAAGGTTCGGAATTCGATACTAGTAGCCGAGATATATCCACCAGGTCCAGATATCAGTTAGCTGGCTTATCTCTGATGGCACGTCGTTTGAGGTTTGCTGAGGTGGTTTCCGATGATCACTGTCTCAGCTCGTCGATCTTGATCGGGTCACAATATGTTTGGACTTCATTGGTCCTCTTTATCATTCCCGGGGTTGTCTCCGAGATGATCGGGATCTTTTTCCCTCCTTCGGGATTGTCTCCGAAGTAAAATAACGCTTTTACCCTCCTGCCAGGGTTTAGTACGACAAAAGAAAATTTTGAGTGTTACAGATGCCCCTCTTTGTCATGTTTCTGCAATGTAATGGAATGAACACAACAAAGATAATAGACATGGAAAATACACGACAAGGTTATATCTGATGATGCAATGTCATGTATAACATATGTGATGATATGTGAGATTTAGAAAAGGGTTACTTCCTCGGCTAGGGAAGTTAAGGATTACGTTATCAGGGTTGAGTCGACCTGCGTTGAATTAAGTCAACGGATTGCACCATCGGGATCATGCCGATTGCCTTCACTGGTTTGTTCCCACTGGATTACATCATCAGGGTTGAACTGACGCCTTTCACTGGGTTATAGCCAACGGATTACATCATCAGGGTTGAGCTGACGCCTTCACTGGTTTGTAGCCAACGGATACATCATCAGGGATTTGCCGACCTGCGTAAAGTTGTAGCCAACGGATTACCATCATCAGGATTTGCTGACCTGCGTAGGGTTGTAACCAACGGATTACATCATTGGGGATTTGCCAATCTGCGTAGGGTTGTAGCCAATGGATTACATCGTCGGGAATTTACCGACCTGCGTAGGGTTGTAGCCAACAGATTATATCATCAGGGATTTGCCGACCTGCGTAGGGTTGTAGCCAACGGATTACAACATCGGGGATTTGCCGACCTGCATAGGGTTGTAGCCAACGGATTACATCATCAGGGTTGAGCTGATTCCTTCACTGGGTTGTAGCCAACGGATTCCATCATCGGGGATTTGCCGACCTGCGTAGGGTTGTTGCCAACGGATTACATCATCGGGGATTTGCCGACCTACGTAGGGTTTGTAGCCAATGAATTACATCATCAGGGTTGAGCTGACGCCTTCACTGATTCGTTGTCGGTGGATTTCATCGTCTGGGGTCGAGCCGATGCCTTCACTGATTTGTTGTCGGTGGATTACATCATCGGGGTAGAGCTGACGCCTTCACTGATTCGTTGTCGGTGGATTACATCGTCGGGGGTTGAGCCGGCACCTTCACTTTTTTGTTGTCGGTGGATTACATCGCCGGGGGTCGAGCTGACGCCTTCACTAATTCGTTGTCGGTGGATTTCATAGTCGGGGGTGGAGCCGACGCCTTCACTGATTTACATCGCTGGGGGTCGAGCCGACGCCTTTACTGATTCGGTGTCGGTGGATTACATCGTCGGGGGTCGAGCCGACGCCTTCACTGATTCGTTGTCGGTGGATTACATGGTGTAAGGTTGATCTTGATTGATTTTCTGGTCTTCTGGCGTTCAACGTCGGGATTTCTGATCTTCGCCGAATTCTGCTATTTTGGAGGATTTTTTAGGGTTTTTGGGGGAAAGGTAGCTTCTTGTATAAAGTGACCATTTGATCCCAAAAGAACACGTTTTGGACATCGTGTACCAAACGGGAGACCACGGGACCCACTTGTGGCAGCCGCATATATGGTTGCAGCTGGAGCAACCATGGTCAAGGCTGCCCCTGATCGGGTTTATACCCTCAGAAGGCCTCATTTCCACCCATTCCATTCGAATTTCTTCTCTTTTCTCTCTACAAAACCGAGCTCTCTTCCATTTCTACTCGATTTCGACTTGATTTGGAGCGATCCGCCACAGTACATTCCTTCTTCGGACTACGGGTAACGTCTAGACTTTGTTCTTTCGTGTTTTCATTGGTGAAAACGCGTATTTCCTTTCTTAAAGGCAATATATCTAACATGTATGCATGTATAGATAGATAAACATGTTTATAATGCAATGCATGCCTACAGATCATCTTATGGACCGTATGGATGCGAGATATTATAATTTATCAGTTAATCTAGACATATATTATATATTTGTGTTAGAATAACAGTTTAAATTGATGTTTACATGTTGGTTGTGATGGTGTACCCCTTATAGGGTGATTTCATACATGCTTCGGGCATGTGGATAGTCTGTTTTTACAAAGGAGACTTTGGCGAAATTTTTTCGTGAGCCAAATGTCCGGATCCTAGATACATTATAAATATACTAGGATGCACATAACATACAATTTAATGACACATGTAAACTACATGATGTGAGATTATATTTTATGGATTTAATTTGAAATTTTGCAAATGGTAAGAATATCCTGACTTGGCTTTGATTCCTACGGAACTCATTGTTCAGATATGGATTCTGAGGGACTTAATCGTCAATAGGACGGCGATCTCATCTAGAGTTCGCCGTCGTAGAGCTCCGTCCGAAGTTCCAGTTCCATGCAATAGTAGACGGGGCAGCGATGACAGAGCCGCTCGCTGCCTGCTGGGAAGGATCATCCCACTTGTGGATAAGGATGGCATTCCCGAGCCTGAGGTTCCGTCTCAGCCCCCTATTGTGCCTAGATTTCTGGATTTACTGGGTACGGATCTGAGCCACCATCCCTCCATTCACTTGCAGGCGAATGAGGTACGTGATTTAATTTATTTTCTTTTCTCCTTTCTGTCAAAGACTGGTTTTCTTAACCTTGATGTCGTGTAGGTTCGGAGTTTACCCAGCCCAGGGGTATTGGTTTAGCATCTACGCTCGTATCACTCGCTGCAATCCCGAGTACAGGGCGATTGTGGATTCTTGGGGGTTTGCGGCCTTCTTCACCATTGCTCCCCGTCGTGCTCTTGGGGCTATTTACGAGCTTTAGCCGAGAGATGGTTTCACCAGAGTCAGTCTCTGCATCTGCTGGACTGCGAGGTTATGATGACTCCCCTGGATTGGAGATACATCACTGGCTTGGAGTTCACCGGTGATAGGGTGCCTTTGGAGCCGACTATCACTGCGACTGTGGTGCGCACCCTCCTAGGTTTTCTTCTCAGGAGCGAGCCTTCAAGGCTCGTAGTATTCGATCGGGATGCTTGGTTATCGATTCCGCTCGAGGCACCTTGTAGCAGGAGTTGCCTGTTGATTTGGCGGAGAGGGATCACATCTTGCGGCGTCTGTTCCTGACCATCATGAGTGGTTATTTCATAGCGAACAACTCCTCCACTGTGCCCTTCAGCTTAGTAGGAGCCGTTTGAGACGTAGACCGCATTGGGGACTACGATTGGGGATCGTTTACATTCTCTCTTTTCCTGCACGGGATGCGACTGCGATCCGAGGGAGTTATCGACGCCTAGGTTGGATTCTACCCGTTTCTTCTGGTAAGTCTTTTTGACCGTATTTCATTTGTTTGACTTTTGATCGATTTATCTTTTCCCACGACTAATGGAGGGTTCATTTGAATTGGCAGTTCTAGGCTTATGAGAGGCTTCCATGTCTTCGCCCTATCTCTGTCTTGGGTTTGGACACTTATCCCCGGGGATGCAGATGGCATCAATCTACTTTGTCGGAGGTCCCAGTCGCGGAGGGCTTTACCCGTACCCGTCTTCAGCTGGAGATATTGATAGCTCAGGACATAGTATGGACCCCATATTCGGGAGAGCACTTGACTGAGGGATTTGAGGATGGCTTGTCGATAGGGCCAGAGTTTCAGTTATCCTCCCGCCGGATTCCATTCCTTTTTGATGGAGGTTGGGAGCTCTACCTCAGGGAGCGTGCTATTCGATGCATTATTGGGGAGATTCGCCTTCCTTATCTTCCTCCAGCTCAGCCCTTCTGGCCTTTATCTTCATCGATTGCATCGATTCTCACCTTGGGGTATGATGGTCTTCACTTGTCTGATGGTCCGATCTCTTTGGTGGACTTTATCGCTTGGTGGGTCCGACGCACGATAGGAGCTCAAACCCGGGATACCCAGTTCTTGGGAGACATGGTTCCAGGATCCCTTATGATGAAGGACTGGATATCATATTTTCAGAAGCCTTTCTCATCAAGATCAGATTGCTGCTTTGAGACTTCAGTTGGAGCAGCTGTCGGCCTATTATAGTTACAATAGCTTGGACCCGTCCTTGGCTAGTACTTTTGCTTCTCAGGGTCATGAGGCTGGACCGTCAGGTGGTGGTGGCTCTTATGGTGCTGGACCCTCTGATTTTGGTTGCTTCCAGGATAGAGATGTTCCCTTCACCGATCACCCGGATGCGCAGGAGACGCCTTATTGCCCAGATCAGCAGGATGTGCCCACTCCCAGTAGACGACCTCAGGTTGATCATTTGATGATGTCCTCACCTTCTTGGGTGATTTTGACGAGGTGGCCAGCCCATATGTCATCTGTTAGTCATTGGGCCTTTGTGCCCCAATATCCTGGACTTTTTTATTTTTAGTCTTCATATGTATTATAGGTATGACAGTGATGTTTATGAACTAATGTACTTGGCGGATATCTATGTATGATGTTTTCTATTTATTCATCTCACATGCTACTTTATCACGCGTTATGATGCATGCTTCAGATATATTTAATGATTGGATAGAGATTGACCCCCTGTATGGTCTTATTGACACAATATTTACTGATGTCGTCCTCTGCTGTGGTGCGTTTGGACCACCTCCCTCCCAGACATGTAGCTACTAGTTTGAGGGTTTGGTATGATCAGTTGCCATATACCGATCATGTGATGTCAACCGCATGTTAGGCCACTCCATGTCTCTGCTATCATTTCAGATTTCGGAGGGATTTGTTATCGGGATACTCAGGTATTGGATTTCTGAGCGTCATATCTCTGGTTCGGCTCGGCCGGAGTGACTCCTACGTTGGAGGAGTATAGCTCGTATCTCGGGATTGTCGATGGAGGGGCCATGTGCTCGGATGGCTTTGGGCCATATGCTCCGCAGTTCATGACGATGACTGGACTAGGAGGGCAGTGTTGTGATGGCCGAGGTGGGTGGTAGCCACATTATCTCCATGGACTTTATGATTAGAACACTTTGCTTCCGCGGATAACTTTGCTATTTATCACGGAGACTTCGCCATTTCAGAGGGAGCGATGGCACGTGGCCCGAGTGGATGCCTTGGTTATGTGCCCTCATAGCCTAACTATACATGCCATTTTATACTGATCATCTGGATGTGGCGATGTCGATGGCTGTTAGAGCTCTTTGAGAGGACTTTACTATATTGCCCCTTATCCTGGCAGAGACATTGATATCAGCCTCTATTTTGCCATGATGCTGGTGATCAGGAGTTCAGAGGGTAGCCCAGTGCTTCTATACATCTGGTTGATGACGCACCTTCGACCGATAGGGTGGCTTCGCCATCATGGTTTCTATTTTGGACATGGCTTGTCTCAGGTCTATTCATATCGCCCTACTCTTGCATCGATGAGGCGTCCTTGGACTTCATTTCTGGGTGCCATAGAGGAGCCTTTTGCTATAGTCATGTATTCTGGGTACTGCTCCTTTATGAGTTTCACCACCCATGTGGCCGATCTGGATTTCCTTCCACCTTGGCGGGTTTGACGCGTGTGACGACTTATCATCCTCTGGCGGTGATGGGTCAGTTTGATCCAGTACCAGGAGGTCCATGCATTTGAGGGGATTGAGGATTATCGCTTCCCCATCTGCTCAGTTACCGCGGTTGATTTGGCTCGGGTTTATGGGTTCTGGTCTCATCGACAGACAGCAGAGTTAGAGATAGCCATCCGGGCCGCTCCGCAAGAGTATTCAGCTTGGCTTGAGTCGAATTTGGCACCAGAGACCGCATATCCAAGTTGGTATAGGATCTCTTTATCTGATGACGATGGTTGGTCCCCGGATGCGGCGGAATCGAGGAGGATCCTATATCTTCGACTGAGGAGATTCTTGCAGAGTTGACAGCTTCCTAGTGAGCACTATTCGCATTAGCCTCAATTTCCATGGAGGCGATGGATAGCAGCTTCACCTAGTGACCTTTGAGAGGGATCAGCCTTGGGCCTTGTTGTGACCACCGTAGCTGGTCGGGATGCTGCTATCACTGAGAGAGATGCAACCCGTGCTTCCAGAGACCAGGCCCTCGTTGAGAGAGATGAGGCCCAGACTTTCTCAGATGGATCATTGGTCTCGTACAGGGTGTAGTGCAGAGTCAAGAGGAGATTTCTCATATGGCAGCAGAGATGCTGAGGTGGGGTTGATATGTTGAGCACGAGTTCGAGCTGCTCCCCGACTACAGAGACTGCGGATATTTGGCGATGTTAGCTCGTCTTAACACTGATTCATAGCTCTATTTTATTTTCCTGTAGAGACTTTGTTATTATCACTTGTCATAGGTTAGAATCAACTTTTGTATTCTAAACAGTTGTATATATAAAAAGAAGCAAGTTCAGTTCACTTCCTTATTTGCGCATGTCTAACCATGTCCACGGTTGCCATTTTGCTTCATGATTTATTGTGTCAACATAGCACTAGTCTCGTCATGTGGCATCAGATTCGACGGGAGTGATGCTGAGATGTCGCTAGGTCTTCTCCGCATGAGCCATCGATTGGATGGCTTATGGATAGGTTTTCTGTATAGGTTAGGATTTTGAATAATAGGACGTGTTTGGATTTTTGAAGGTTAGACTGCATCATAAATGGCTGCCTACGTACTCCCATAGATAGGAGTTCAAGTCATTCGTAGTTCAGGTTCAGACCTGAAAAGTTTGAAAAGGGGTTTACTTGAGTTTGAGTTTGGATTTGATAGGATTTTGATGTTTTCAAGGGTTAGACCACACCATAAATGGCTGCCTACGTACTCCCACAGATAGGAGATCAGGTCTTTCGTAGTTCGGCTCAGACCTAAAAAACTAGACTTGATATATTTTTTCTTTTTCTTTTTTTTTTCTTTTTTTTTTCCTCTTTTTTATCAAGACATAGCAGTCCAGTTTGAAAGTGAAAAGGGGTCTCAGACATAATACCGTTTCACCGAGTCGGAATTGATTAGTTGCGGGAATTCCTCACCGTTCATCTCTTCCAATTTCAAAGCTCCGCCCGATAAGACTGCTTTGATAAGAAAGGGTTTGGGGCAAATTTTCCCTTAGTTGCATCCTAGCCCGGAATGATCTTCTTCAGTACCAAATCATGCTCTTTGAATTCTCGAGGGTCGCACCTTCTTGTTATAAGATCGAGACATTCGCTGTTGATAGAGTTGACTGGTGGAATATAGCAACAGCTCTTCTTTCATCTAACAAGGATAACTGATCGTATCGATCTGTATCCATTGGCTCTCCTCTATCTGGGCATCTAGCATCACTCTTAGTGATTCCATCTCCACTTCGACAGTAAGTACAACCTCCATACCATATACCAGTGAGTAGGGTGTTGCCCTAGTCGAGGTTCGAGTCGACGTTCGATATGCGAGTAGGGTTAACGGCAATAGTCTCAGGCCATCCTCGGTGATTCGCTGACATCTTCATCATTATCTTCTTGATGTTCTTATTAGCCGCTTCCACCTCGCCGTTCATCTTAGGACGATAAATAATCGAATTGAGGTGTTTGATATTGAACTTACTGCACAGTTCCCTCATCATCTTGTTATTCAGGTTCTTCGCGTTGTCTGATATGATAACCTCGGGGTTGTCCATACCGACAAATGACGTTGTTTCTAATAAAACCAACGATGACCTCTTGGTGACCCTGGGGAAAGAAGCTTCTTCCACCCACTTGGTAAAGTAGTCAATCATAGTGAAGATGAATCGATGACCGTTACTGGCTTTTGGCTCAACTGGTCCTATAACGTCCATTTCCCCACATGGAAAAAGGCCATGGTGACGTCATGCAACTTAGTTGATTCGAGGCGCATGAATAATGTTGGCGTGGAATCTGGCATTGATAACAACGCTTGATATGATCATCGCAATCCGTTTTGAGGGATATCCAGTAGTGTTCGGTCCTCAGAATCTTCTTGGCAAGCAGAGGTCCACTCATATGTGCTCCGCACACTCCACCATGTACTTCATTCATAAGTCGCTGGGCTTGATCTTTGTCTAGGCATCTCAGAAGTCCTACACCTGGATCTCTCTTATAAAGAGCATCTCCACTTAGGTAGAAATTCATGGCCATTTTCCTGTATTCGCTTCTTCGTGGCTTGACTCATCCCTTTAGGGGTTGACTGATCTCGTAAATATTCTTTGATACAGTGGTACCAAGGTGGTCCCGTAGGTGGTATCTCATCTGATATCTCCCTTACATTGTTTCCATACGATGGTGTATTCTGCACAGTGAAAGTGATGACAGGCATTCCCCTTCTAGCTGACAGGTTCACCAGTGAAGCTAATGTGGCCAATGCATCGACAAAATCATTTGGTTCCGGGGGATATGCATGAAGGCAATGTCTTCAAATTCCCCTGTTAATCTGAGGACATGTCGATGATACGGCAATAGATGCAGTTCTTTGGTAGTGTATGCCCCGGTAGACCGTCTGATGACTAGCTCCGAATCTCCAAATACCGCTAAATATTTTACTCCCATGGACTGAGCCAATTTTAACCCCACAATGCACCCTTCATATTCTGCGGTATTGTTGGAGTTGTTGAAATGCAACTTGGTGGCCACGGGGTATTGACCTCCCGTGATGGATACCAGGACTGCCCCGGCTCCGGTACCCTCAGCGTTTGATGTGCTGTCAAAATACATTTTCCAGAATAACCTTGATCCTCCTTATCGATCAGTTGAACAGTCAACACTTCCTCCTCCAGGAAATACGTTTCCAGAGGCTCAAAACCCCCTGTTGGTGCAACCGACAGGTGATCCGCAATCCCTTGCCCTTAATGGACTTTTGGGTGACATAGATGATGTCGAACTGTTGAAGGATTAACTTCCACTTGGATAAGCGACAGTTTAAAATTGGCTTGCTAAAGATGTATTTCAAAGGATCCATCCTCGATATGAGATAAGTTGTATGGCCGTGTAGGTAATGCTGTAACCCTCGTTGCTGCCCAAGCTAATGCACAGTAGGTTCTTTCTATCAGAGTATATTTTTGTTCTTCGCTGCTGAAGCGCTTATTGAGATAAGAGATAGCTCTTTCTTTTCCCCATGTCATCCTTCTGCCCCAGTAGACAACCCATAGCGTTGGAGTTGACAGAGATATACATGAACAACGAAATTCCATCCTTTGGGGGTACCAATATAGGTGCTTCAATCAACCTCTTCTGGATGGTGTGGAAAGCTTTTCGGTAGTCTTTATACCATTTTCCCGAAGAATTCTTCCTTAACAGTTTGAAAATGGGCTCACAGGTTGCTGTCAACTGCGATATGAACCGACTGATGAAGTTGATTCTTCCTAGGAAACCTCGAATTTCCTTCTCAGTCTTTGGCTAAGGCATTTCCGTGATGGCTTGGATTTTGGCAGGATCCAATTCAATGCCCCGGTTGCTCACTAGAAATCCCAGTAGTTTGCCGGATTTCACCCCAAAACACATTTCATGGGTTTAATTTCAAATTGAACTGTGAAGTCGTTCAAAACACCTCCAAAGATGGGTGCAATGGTCATCAGCCTGTCGGGACTTACGATGATATCATCCACATACACTTCGATTTCTTTATGCATCATGTCGTGGAATAAAGTCATCATGGCTCTTGATAAGTAGTGCCAACATTGGTAAGGCCAAAAGCTAGTCTTCGATAACAGAAGGTTCCCCAAGGGGTAATGAAGGCGGTCTTTTTCCCTGTCTTCTTCAGCAAACCATGATCTGGTGATATCCCGTAAAGCAATCAGCGAAAGAATACATCTCGAACTATGCAGTGTTGTTGATTAATACGTGGATGAACGGCACTGGGAAGTCATCCTTAAGGCTAGCTTTGTTGAGAGCTTGATAATCTACACAAACTCGCACCTTTCCTCCAGATTTCGGCACTGGGACTACATTGGACAACCATTCAGGGTACATTGACACCATAATGATTCCCGCTCTGAACTGTTTGATAATTTCTTCTTTAACCTTCAGGCTTCATTCTGGTTTTAACCGTCTCAGTTTCTGCTTGACCGGTTTGAACCCTTCTTTAATTGGTAGTCGATGGACGACGATATCGGTGGATAGACCTATCATGTCTTCACGAGACCAGGCAAAAACATCCTTGAGCTGGGTTAAGAGTTGGATTAGTTCTTTTTCTTGATTAGAGGGAAGGTTAGTTCCTATCTGTATCTCTTTAGGATCGTCAAGGTTTTTTAAAATTTATGGTGGTGGTTTGATCGAGGTTGGGTTTAGGTTTATCTTCGGCCCATGCTTTGATTTCCTCGGGCACCTCGTCATCATCCCCTTCTCTTGCTCGATTCCATCAAGTCAAAGTCCAGTTCTATGTCAAAATCGTAATCATTACTCAAATTCGGCAAGTCATGGACATGTCTAGGACTACACAAATTTGGAAACCTGAGACAAAAACTTGATTGCTAAATATATACAAGTAGTCGTCAATTACAAAAAGATTCATCAGTTAATATGACAACTAGCAATAACAAGCTACAGATGAAATAAAACAGACATAAATATAGGTAAAGGTAGAGCTCCCTGTTAGCGGTCACTTCTTGGTTTTTACCCTTTCTGGACGTTCTGTGGGGTGATCGTCCAATTGCTGGTCATGAGATCCTGGGGAGTTGCTGAGATAGATGCGCTACTGGAGTCGTCGTCTTCCAAGATGGCCATAATTGGTTTAGAACTGGTCCCTGGATCCTCGCTCGGGATGTTTACATTTCCCTAGTTAAGGACTGGGAGAATAGGTTGATCACTTGACAGATATGCCCCATCAGACTTCTTCAGGTCCTCTTCAGAGTGGCAAAAACTGCTCAGGAATTGCAACTGGATCTTTTCCAGAAACTTCTTATTTTTGGCATTCCGGGCCAAATCCTGGATAGGCTTTTCATCCCCGTCTGTCTGATGTCCTCTTTGATTGACTTTAGGAATCAGGAGGTTTGAAATAATGAGGTGGATCTTCATGAGTGGCTCTTTAAATCATGTTTTACTGAGGTTTGGCTTGAGGTGAATCAGATGATTAACTGGTTTATGCTTGTGAGGATTCTGATGTTTGGATCCACCAGAGTACCCAAGTCCAGCCTTCCCCAACTGTGTGGGTATACGGATTAGGTTCCTGATTCCTTGGCCATTCTTCCCCAGTCCTCAGCCTAGTCGATGTCCTCGGGACAGCATCTCTTGGCCAACCGCCATCACTTCAGAAGATATCCGGGGGATTAAGACCGGCGCCCCCACAGAATGATATCGTGGATTACTGATTTCGAAGGCTTGAAAACTGACGGCTCGATACCTTCATTCACACCTATCAAGGGCTTATCTCCCAAGTCATGAACAGGATAATCAGGTTCTGCACTGACAGTCACCAGATTGCCGTTGACGATACATTTCAGTTGTTGATGAAGAGTTGAAGGAACGACGCCAGCCATATGGATCCATGGTCGTCCTAACAATAGATTATACCCGGTAGTGATCTTCAGGATCTAAAAAGGTATGTTGAAAGTGAAAGAGACAATTTCCACAGGAAGTTCAATCTCCCCCACGGTATCCCTTCTTGATCCGTCGAAAGCTCGTACCACCACATGGCTTTCCCTAATTCGGTTCGGGTTGATCTTCATCTTCTCCAAAGTATCTTGTGGACAGATGTTCAAAGACGACCCTCCGTCGATTAGCACGCCACCTACCACATATCCTGACGAAACGACAGCGATATGCAATGGTTTGTGATTCCTAGTTCCTTTGGCTGGTATATCGTCGTTAGTGAAGGATATCACATTACTGTCCAGTATATGGCTGATCAAGTGCTGGAATTTCTCAGTATCGATAGTCTTAGGTAAGTGTGCTTCCTCCAATACTTGGATCAGGATTTGACGATGGTCGTCAGAATCTAAAACCAAATCCAAGATGGAGATTTAATGGGGTTCAGCTTCCAACTGCCTCACCGTTCTGGCTTCACCGTGCCCCATCTTGTGGAGGAACTCTGTGATCTTTCCAGTAGATACCTTCCCCAATACCTTGGTTGTCGGTTTTGCCAAACGCCCGGGAGGTAAAATAGATTCTCCTTAGGTATGATGGCGGTACAGTCAGGTGCCAATTTTATACCTTCTTCGTAATTCCACGGTACCTTCTTCAGGCTGAGAATTGGAAGTTGTGGCCAAGGAGCCAACATTAGGGGTTTAGGCACTGATATCTCGAGAGTGGCTTTGTTTCTCTGCTCAGATACTCCTTGGATGGTTATGGGTCCGTCGGATGTTCCTTCCATGCAAAGGATAACGACTATTATACCCCCTAAGTTCCTCGGTCCTCGAGGGTAGTTTATCTCTTCCTCGTAGAAGATCTCAGCTTTGTTCATTAATTCCAGTTCCCCTGATTCAATCAAGTTCTGGATTAGATGTCACAGGGCCCAACATTCCTCCGTGGCATGTCCAGAAGCATTTGAATGGTAATGGAAGGATGTGGAAGGATTAAAACACTTTGATCTCGTATCTAGGGGTGGCAGGAATTCTATAATCTTCCCCTCCTCGATCAAGGTGCAGAGAATCTCCTCCCGGGACTGCCTTAACGGGGTGAATTTCTGTTTGGCAGCAAAATCTTGCCGGTTCTGCAGTCTAGCTTCTCGGGCCATCTTTTCAGTCCATTTATCCTGCTCTTGGCAGCGAATCCGATCCCTTCTAGAGGTTGAAATGTCTTGGACAGCTATGGGGTCAGCTGGCTTTGATAAGACCGGGTCTATTAGTTGTTGGGTCAACTGGTGTTGGTATACAACCAATTTTGCCAGCTGATCAACTTGCGCCTTGTTTGAAGCCAATTCTTGCTCTACCCCGTACTTTTTTTTAAGGGTATCCCCATATGGCAGGGTCCTGTGCAGAGGGTAACTCTCCCCCATCTTCCTCAGCTATTTACGGTTTCCCCTGCTTTCGACACTGATCATGTTGACTCCTTCATCCGCATGCTGAGGCAGAGGGTTGTTGTTAACATTCGGTTGCTCAGGGGTTTTGACTATAATCTCCCGGTTGTCAATCAAGTTTTGAATTTTGTGCTTTATAGTCCAACACTCCTGAGTATCATGCCCCGGTGAGTTGGAATGGTAGGCACATTTCTTGCTGGAATCGAATTGCCTTCCATTTAGATCGGAAGGTGGAGCAAGCTCAACGATCTTTTTCTGGGCGATTAGTAGGGCTAATATGTTCTCCAAGGAGTCTCCCAAAGGAGTGAATATCCTTCTTCGTTTGTTTTCCCCGGCCTTCATTATAGTATAATTTTGGGTATTCACTGGATGAGGGTTCTGCCTCTGGATAGATGAATTAGGGCTCTTGTTAGCAGATTGTCCTTGCAATATTAAAGAGACATCTTCTTCCTTTCTCTTCGATCCTCTTTTGGGAGCGCTTGCATAATTTCCCGACTGTATGTGCTCGGCTACGGCTTCTAAAGCAGTGAGGTCTTTGATTTTTCCAGACTTCAAACCCATTTTTGCCATTTCCCCATTCTTAATCATTTTGGAAAAGGAATTTCCTAACCCGGCGAGGACTTTCTCATAGAAAGGGGCTTCTTGTATATCAATGAAGGTTGTCACCATCTCACCCTCATCCATTAGTGGGTTGACTTGGGCTGCCATTCGCCTCCACCTCTGAGAGTATTCTCTGAACGATTCATTTCCCAATTTTTTGACTTTGGTAACCTGGTAGCGATCGGGTGCCATCTGGGATTGGAAACTGTATTGATTGAGGAAATCACGGGCCAAATTTTCCCAACCTCTGACTTTGGAATTGTCTATCCATGCGTACCATGCTCGGGCTTCACCGGTAAGGCTCTTCTAAAACAGCTGCATCCGGAGGTTTTCATCCTCAGCATAAGTTCCAAGTTCACCTATGTAGACTTTCAAGTGAGTGTATGGGTCTCCCAGTCCATTGTATTTCTCAAACTCGGGGACTTGAAACTTATCCGGGTATCTCGCCTTTGGGAAAATACACAGATCCGAGTAATTCACGCTCCCGTGGGATCCTGTCCCCTTCATAAATTGGATAGCGTCTTCCATCTGTCTGACTTTCTTCCTAATGTCTCCAGTGTCTCTGTCCTCCCGGAGGTCTATGATTTCCCGTGTCGTCTTCTGGATCGGGGCCTCCTTGGGTACTTCAACATCGAGGGGAGAGATAGGTGTGGACGTATAGGTATCACCTTCCTTCTCAGGTACTTTCATGTCTCCTTGCACAGAGGATTCAGTCGGACTCTTGTGCTTAGATTCCTGAGATACTTTGCACTGTTCTTTTAACATGGTCGTCATCTCGGTCATCTGTTTCTTAAACTCCTCGAATTCATCCCGAGATACTGGGATGGGTTCTGATGAACTTCCTTCAGCTATTTGGACTGGTGAAAGGGCCTTTTTGGCTTGAGATTGGGTTCTAGGACCAATCTGTATAAAACCGATATCTAGTTTAGACTGGATATTGGTGGATAGGGATGCATGATATGCTATGCATTAGTTTAATGCTTTTTTTAATCTTTTCCTGCAAAACAAAGGGTTAGTCAATTTGATGACAGGATATGAAAGATGTATGTATGACAGTTAAAGATAACGATCATTTATATACGCGAAAGATTAAATAGGGCATGAAGAAGCACACTGCGCATTTGGTTTTATCAGCGGCTGACCTATCTTAGGGTTACTTTCACGGGCTGTTTGAAATTAGTTCCCAGATCTTTGCAATTTACTTGATGTAAACATCTATGTTTCAATTGGAGCGGATCTGAGTGGTGCCTTTCCTGAGCCTCACAATGGAAACATCCATAGGAGTCCAGTAATAAACAACTGATGGGATTGCCTCCTAATGGAGGTACCACACAACATACATTCACATACATTTACGTCCTCACCGCATGTAATATGATGACATTGTGCGAAGCACTAATATATTGTGCGAGGCACTAATACAAAATGCTAAAAGATTGACACACACAGAGATCATTCACACAAAATGCATATGCAAAATGAAAATCAAAAAGTTTGATTGCGGCTTAAGCCCTCTTTGGATATCCCCAGCAGAGTTGCCACCTGTCGATGTCGGGAAGAAGCAATCTCTTTTCCTCTGATCTCCCCTTTTCTTATTTGAAGGAGGAGACTCTTTTTTCTTTGGTTGTGTTTCCCTTCCTCTCTTATCCGAGGGAAAAAGAGGAATGCCCATATTTCCTAATTTGAATCTTATTCTACCCTTTCGCTTTGTCTTTGGGGTTCTATTTAAAGGGTGAATTTTGTAGGAAACTGGTACCGACATATGTGTCGACGATTTTGAAAAGTTTAATTTTATTTTGATGATTGGACCGATTGAGACATAGTCACTAGTTGGTATTTTTTAAATGGATGTACCAACTCATCCGAGTTTTAATGGTTTTTTCGCAAGATGGTCTATGTGTGACTCTAAAGATTGGTCTTGAAACCCGAGATTCATGGAATCCGGGAGCTAGGTTAAGCGGGGGAAAGGTGTTAGGCACCCCCGACTCCCGTGTAAGCACGGTACCGCATCTTATTAATTTTCTATGCAAAAAGTGTGTGTGTGTGTGTTTGTGTGTGTATGTGTGTGTGTGTCTTGATTTTGAAAGCTTTATTATTTTGTTTCTAAGTCTTTATTCTGTTGATTTGAAAGTAGTGCTGTACCTCTTTTCCGCCTAGGTAAGAAGGATTTAATTTAATCAAAAATTCATTTTTAATAAGATTTATGAATTGAAATGATGTTTTGGAAAGTAAGGTTTTCAAATCCTTTGCCCGATAGGAATCGAGGACTTCGATACTTCCTTTTATTCTTTATGTTATTTACGTGATCTACCCCGAATCACTTTATTTCATCAAAAGCTCTTTGTGGTTTTCTTTGAGAAATCATTTTGATGATATGAATGCAAAAACGTTAAGAAGATTCGGATTATCATCAGGCATATTAGCCATCTCGATGAACCGAGCTCTCGTAATGAAAGTTTTCACTATCACGGGATCTTGAATCCGAGCTCTCGAGACTAACCCCTCGAGTTCGTTTTTAAGATCCAAATATTACATGTACATCGATATTTACGTTATTTAAAGCATTTACAACATAAAAACCGGTCCATCGTGGGAATCAAGTCAGATCCACCGGGATTCCTAGGCTCACATTATTTGCACAATATTACATTTACATAACGTCCACGGCTTCGATACTAGATGATTTCATCGGTTGAAATCACCGTTCAAGCCGATTCAGCCCCCCTTTTACCTCTAAATATAGATTTAGGGCTATACGGGTTAACCGGGATCGTTCAAAGCTATAAACCCATAGATATACCATGGATCTAAGCTGTTATAGTCCTCGGGTTAAAGCTTCATGCTTAATAACCTCTCGGGGACTAGATTAGGCTTAGATCTAGGTATATCTAGCCTCCAAAATAGATATACAACGTATTAAGCACAATATAACCGATAAAAACGTAAAATCTATCAACTATTACACAATATGCTTAAAATACAACAAGTTTAACTATATTCAAACAAGATACTTCATTAATCTATCATTTGAATCAAGTTTACAGAGAAAACGAAGCTAAAAGTGCGTTATTTCACCTTGGGGGACGCGTGAATGAGCGTTTTGACTCCCGGGATGAACTAAGAACACTAAGAGGACTTCAAGTAGATGCTAGATGGGAGAAATGAGCTTCAAGTTGGTTGTTTAAGGTTCCACCCGAGCCTTTCTCTCTCTCTAGAAATGTCTATCTCTCTCTAAACATGTCTCTCTCTCTCTCTCTCTTTAAAATGAACTAAGTGGGATGTTATAAGCTGCCAGAGGCAGCCTTAGATGTGGTTGCAGCTGGCCTCAGATGTGGTCAAGGCTGGCCCAAGTGGGCCCCACCTGCTCGACTATTGGTCCTTCGGTCTCGGTTCAGCAGGAGTTGACGTCCATCGCTCGACCTTTCGGACTGTCTTTGATACGCGTAGAGGGAATAGATCGATTATGACGAGATTAGGGTTCAGGAATTCAATACTCGTAGCCAAGATATATCCACCAGGTCCAGATATCAGTTAGCTGGCTTATCTTCTGATGGCACGTCGTTTGAGGTTTGCTGAGATGGTTTCCGATGATCACTGCCTCAGCTCGTCGATCTTTGATCGGGTCACAGTATGTTTGGACTTCATTGGTCCTCTTTATCATTCCCGAGGTTGTCTCCGAGATGACCGAGATCTTTTGCCCTCCTTCGGGGTTGTCTCCGAAGTAAAATAATGCTTTTACCCTCCTGTAGGGTTAGTACGACAACAACGAAATTTCAAGTGTCTACATAGAGCAAAGAATCTGACATCCACTATTCTGATAGATGAAAGGACTATACATAAAATGAAATGTTTATCTAGAGGAGAAAGAAGAATTCTTCTAATATGTATTTGGCTAACTATATGGATATGAACCTTGAGGTTTAAGGGTGTCAAAGAATTCAAGCTGCCAAGATTTTCCTTTGATTATAACTCCAAGAGTGTGCTTGATTGATCTAAGGCCATATAGAGCAACAAGTTGTCAGCACTAAACACAAAGATATGCACATCAATGCCTAATATCATTGAGCATATAAGCAGGACAAATAACTGTCAAGAAACTGACAGTGTCAAGGTATGTTTCCTTATTAATATACACATACATCATATTGCATCAGCTTATGTACTATAACAGTATTCTATCAAGAGATCATGTTCTTCCTAAAGAGGGAAAGAGAGAAAGTACTTTGAGGATGGAAACCTATTGCTAACAAACTTTCTCTCCACCCATATTTTAGGTTGAAGATAACATTTTGAAAGAAATCTCAAATATGCCACAAGCAAATAATAATTTAAGAAGAATAAGTTGCTCTACCTTTGCTGGTCGGTTAGTATGTATAAAGTCATATAAGCAAATGTTTTATGTTTTTGATAAAACGAAGAGTATGATCAAACACTAAAGGTGTATCTTGAAGGTTCTTAGAAACTGATCATCTCCACGAACCAACCAGATGCAAATAAGTAATAGAGTTGATCCTTACTTTGAGAACATTAAAAATCTATGAACATGACAAAGCAAAGGATGTAACAACCAAAGAAGAAGATTATCATATCAAAATATTTAATCAAACACACACTCACAATCATGCATTATAACTGCCATATCTAAATTTGATATATGCATGAATATGATTGTTGATGCATATATGATATAATTTCAAGAATATGAGGAATTGGGATCTTAAGAAAACTAACCTAGCAGGACTTAAGTAACTATGGGTACCAAAATAGAAATCTGTTTAACTTGCAGGTACATGGTCTATCTGACCTCACTAAGGAATACTGAAGCAGATAACTTCGATCACAAAGATTCAACTGGCTGCAAGTTCAAGACATTTCAGCAATGCTCTTATTCAAATTATCCAATGCCAAAGCCTGCTCCTGAAGATTTGCTGAGTCCCCGTGAATGAAGTTCACATGAACCTAAAGGAATTTCAAAATTTCTTGGTGATCTTCATAAGGAAGCTGGCTATTTATGACAAGATGTAAGAGACCTTCCATGCTCATCCATGCAAAGTATATCATCTCAAAAGGAACACCAAGGAAGGTCATATCAAGGGATCATCAATCAATGGCTATGAAGTATGCATCATAGAAGCATAACTCCACGAGTATAGAAATTGCTGGAGCCTGAATGAGAAAGACTACGTTCGTAGTCTAGTTAACAATCGTGGAGTGACCAGCCCTAAAGATATCACTCTATGATCCAATGAAGTCTATTCAACCATGATGATTCCAGCTAGAAGGAGATGTGCAAGGCTATCTTACTATGCATATAAAGAAGGATAGTCCATATTTCTCTAAGAAGATAACTTTAACTATAGGGGAGCAGTGATCTGCTTTGAGCAGCAGCACTAATGGTGTCAAAGGAGCACAATAGAGCAAATCCTTCAAATCTTCCAACAATCGAAGATAGCTACACTTGATGACAAGGGAAGAACAGCTAAAGATATGGAGATGGTGAAGCTCAAGGAGTAAATAAAGAAGTGGGATTCTTACCGGAAGTCCTGAGATCAGCTCAGAGGATAGGTCAACCTCTTTTACGTGACTGTTGACCACTCCACGAAAACCCAGTCCACTTCTGTAAAGTTCATAAAACAGAAATATCCCAATTACAGAGTCCCAAAACTTTGTGGCAGATGAACCACATGAATATTCATCCCTAGTAGTAACGTCCCAAAACATGCTATTGATAATCATATTAATCAACCACTCCAATCTTGAAGTACCTACGATCAAACACCTGATCGTAGTGTAAGAGCTTGCAGACACCACAATTGCAGCCTAAACAAATACCAACATCAAAGAATATCCAGAGTTGGTAAGTGAACTCCTCAGCAGAGAAGCCCAATGTGATGACATTGTTGCCACCATGTCTATGAAGCTCTTTGTCTGATAAGCGCCTCAGGGACAAACCTGGCCCTTAGTTTTGGACTAAGAGGTCCGCCCTTCCTGAGCAACCTTAACCCAAAAAAAGTGTAGTTATTGAATGCATCACAAAAATCTCTACAGAAGCAAGAAGTAACTCCTCAGAAGAATACAAGCTGCTAATGAATCTTGCTACTCTCTTGAATATTAATGAAGAGTTGGCTGTCGGAGCATGGCTACAGACGACGATCATTGAAGTAGAAGCAAATATTGTCGACCAGTCAAAGAAATCGTGGAGTACTAAACCAAGTCATGAGGCTACTCCACGAACTGAAGAAGTCAATGGTCAACTGAAGGAAAGTCAAATCTGATAAACTGTCATGATAGAGGAAGTTACAGATTATGACCTATCAGACTTTTACAACTGTCCCACTAAAACATGGAGGGAACAGTTACAAAAGAAAATTTCAAATCTGTGTCAGTTACACTTTCAAGAGTCCACCAAAAAGCTGCAAGCTTTTGATATATCTTCTCTCTCTCAAACCTTAAACCTAAACACTCTCCAAAAAGCCTAAAACTCTCAAGAAGTTAGCCATTATCAAATTGCTCTAATAAACCTTCTACAATACTCTCAAAAGCAATACCCAGATACTCAGAAACATATAACCCTCAAATGGAAGGGTTGTGTGTCGTTACTGGTATTCAACTCGGTACTAAGAGGTTCAAGAAGTTAGAAAAGAAGTTCAGAGATATTCTTGAACTAGTAAAGAAGGCTGGGTTCTCTGAATGCCTGGAATCAACATCCCGTATCTATACAGATCTGGTGAGAGAGTTCTACTTAAATGCAACTACAAGTTATGGGATTTTATCGACTAAGGTCAAAGGTCTTAACCTGAAGATAAAACCTACAGACATCAATCAATGCTTAGGTTTCCCTGACCTGGGTTTGAAGAGTCTGGAAGAAATCGATATTGAAGAAGAAAAGATGGTTATGCGCTACAAGAGGAACCCTAGTCTAAAGAATATGAAGAAGAAGAAGTTTCCTGATGGGTTCGAGTTCCTTGCTGAGATTGTAGGGAAATGTATACTGAGCAAGGATACTGCTCATGATGCAGTAAGCGATCACCAGTTAAGGATCATGTATGCCATTGCACTGAAGAAGCGAATCAACTTTGGAGTTATACTATTCGACTTAATGTCCGAGTGGATGGACAAGGCTGAGAAGAAGTCGACAGACAAACCGCTCACAAAGGTTTTCCATGGGAGATTCTTGAGTATCATTCTAAGGAAGAAATTGAAGAACAAGATAAAGGATGATGAGGGTGAACCCCTAAATAGTCAAAAGATGTTGTCTCCAAAGCTGTTGGACAACTGGAAAAAGAATCCAATGGAAAACAAAAGACTGATGTCATATAGCAGCAGCAGCAAGAGCAGTACAAGGAAGAGGAAGGCGAGTAATGTGGAGGATGAGCTATCACACTCTGAAAATTCCAAAATTCCAGAGTCCAAGTCTGAAAGGCCATCAGAGAAGAAAGCCAAGGAGGTGAAGAAGTCACAAGAAGTCCCTCAAAGAAGTCTCTCTACTGAAGAAGAGGAAGAAGAATCAGAAGAAGAAAAAGCTACTGAAAGTCCTATGGCTGACCCCTCAAGTAGCCATTCTGTTGATAAGGAGGAATCATGATCTGAAAAAGATAAAGCATCTGGATCTCCTATTACTGATTCTCCAAGAAGTAATAAGGAAAGATCAAAAGCAGAAAGAGATGAAGCACCTGGATCCCTTATTATTGAACCCCCAAGGAGTTCGTCTGCTGATTTAGAGGCTTTAAAATCTAAAGAAGGAGAAAAATCTGAACCTCCTGTTGCTGAACCTCCAAGGAGAAGAAAGAGCAACAGACTTCTTGCTAAATTAGGCCTAAAGAAGAAAGGAGATTCTTCTACAACGATCATTGAGCTCAGTGATGACAATGAGCCTGAGGACATGAAAGTAGATTCTAAAGGGAAAAGGAAGATGTCTGACAGTTCCAGCAGTGATGAAAATGAAAAGATTGCTAACGGATCTGAGTCAGAAGAGGATTATTCTGATGAGTCAGTTGAAGGAAGCTTGCATCAGTCTGGCTCACAATCAGGACATGAAGGAATGGAAGAAGACTCAAGCTCTGAGGATCAGGAGCCAGATAACTATTATGTTCCATCTCCTACAAAGGTTAAAATAGGGATAGTGGTGGAAGTATATGATGAACCACAGAATGTACTACCTGGCAGATGGGTAGATCATGGCAATGAAAGGATAAACGTAGTAAGGATGTCCACAGAAGATTTGCTCAATAATCTTAATGATATGGAACTGGACATTACAACCATGATATATGATTCAGAGACTAAGAATCATCTGATAAGATGGTTCTATCCTTCAATGCCATGGGTGAAGGCATCCACTACTGGAGATAGAAGTTACCTCAAATGGTGTTTCTCACACTTTCCTAACCTGGAGCTGGTAGCACAAAAATTTCCAAGGATAAAGTCATATGCAACAAAGCTGATAAACGACTAGGCTCACTTCAAAGTCTATAGGCAAGCAAGAAACATCTACATTCCCTATGATCTACGAGCAGACTTAGATGGTAGAAGGATCATATCAAAGCTCATGATCGTGGAGTCTCTACACTCTACCATTGGAGGTGATCGAGCTCAGCCTGGGAAGTCTAATCCTGCAACATCAATGCTATCTGATATCCCCTCGTCCTCTAACAGTGACTGGTACTCAAATATCTATAAGATTCTCACTGCATTTGAAAGCCTCTCCAAGAGTGAAAATCGTGGAGTCCAACCAACTGTTCAGTAGAAGGCTGCTCAACCAAATGACCAAACTCTTCAAGAGCAAGAGTTACTGAAGAACTCTGAAGAATTGGTTAGGAAGTTCTCTCTCATTGCTGCCGAAGTTAAGATTCTGTCAGGAGGAGAAGATAGTGAGCTATACAACATGCTTCAGGCCACAATCTCAGACATATCTCTCAAGCTTCAACAGAGAGATCAATTATATTTGAAGTCAATAATGGATCAGAAGGAAGAAGCCCTGCAAGCTCAGAAGCAAAGTGCAAAATCCATTCTATCTCTCTCTGACAAGATAGACTATATGAATCAATCTCTCTCCCTACAGCTGGAGCTCAGCCAACAGGAACTCAAGATTGAGGTTGGCAACTCATCTCACCTGATGGAATAGCTTATGTCTAATGTCCAGCATCTCTCTCAAGTGATTAATGACAAAAAGGAGGAGAAAAAGAGGTATTTATGCAGCCATTCGAAGAAGAGAATGAAGTTTGAGGAGAAGAGTAAAAACAGAAGCAGCAACAAGGCAAAGGATAAGAAGAAGAAGAAGAACAAAGCAGCAGCAGCAGAGTCATCATCTGAGGGGGAGCTGAAAGAAGATGACCCCATGGAGACAAAGACTGAGGGGGAGCCAGTGCAAGATGAAGATAAAGAAACGGAGCATGCATCTGAGGGGGAGCAGAATGAAGAAGAAAAGAAAGAAGAGTAGCTGAATAGAAAGCATCCTGGAAACATACAAGAAGCTGTCATTGAAAAAGAGAAGGTACATTTCTAACTGTAATAGGTATGTTCTGGATCCAGGATGTAGAGTGTCACATCATGTGTAAGTTAAATTTTTCATCAATAACATTCATGATTATCTGTTTTAGTAATACAACTACTCACTGTATATTAAGATTCATTCATCTCATACATATGCGCTTAATGTTTTTGTCATAATCAAATAGGGGGAGATTGTTAGGAATATGCATGAGAATGCTATTCCTATTTATATAAGATTTGATTATGATCTTAAATGAATGAATATGCAAATATGTCTGCATTGATGAAAGCTGTAAAGTCCTTAATAGATAATAGGCATATGTACAAGGACTTAGACTGAAATGATCAATTATGTTAGGTTGATCCTACTTGAATAAACAGCTTTGTAAAGTCCTTCAGAAGATTATAATGTACAAGGACTATAAATAGAAAGATCAAGCTTGTTAGGTTGATCTTATAAAATGTAATAGATAGGTCAGTCTGATCGTCGAGCACTACAGCAGCCTTCGTAGTCTGCCAGGAGAGACAAGGAAGAATCGGAGTCTATCAAGGTAGAATCATAGTTTATAAGAATAGTCACTCCCGAAAGTCGTAGTCTGCTAGGAGAGACGAGGCAGGATCGTGGTGTGTCAAGGAGGACCTTCTCGAAGCTGTAGTCTGTCGAGGAGGTCAAGTTCAGAAGCTTGGAGACAGCCTATCTAAGCGCCTGCCGAGCGCCTGCAGAGCCAAGTCAAGAATTGTAGGCCTCACTCAAAGTCGTGGAGCCTGCAGATCATGATAGAGGCAGAAATTGCAGTCGAGAAGATTAGTCAAGTGACTGCAATTATCAAAGCAAGATCGTAGTCTGCAGAACCAAAGCTAAATCGCAGTCTGCAGAACCAAAGCTAGATTGCAGTCTGTAGAGCAAAGGCTGAGATAAAGTCAGTCAAGTGCTTAACAACGCCAAGGAAGAATCGTAGAGACTACACGATTCTCAACAACTGAGCACCTCTGAACTATATGCAAAGATCATAGTCTCTGGTAAAAGCAGTCAAGATACATTATACCTAAAGAATACCAGAGAACATTATCTGAATGGCCTGCAAAAAAATAGAAGATTGAAGCACCAACTCTATCAGTATACTGATTAGGAAGTGAAGCCATTCAGGAGAAGTCTTCCACAAGCAAACGGTAGAAGACAATGAATGAAGTGACTGACTAAAAGAAGATAATGAGTGCAATATCTGTCAAACCAACAGAAGAAAACGATTGGGGTGATAACTACGATTGTGGTGTTTGCCAAACAAATAGCAAGAACTGATGAAGCATATACAGTGAAATTGGCCAACCTATAGAGAACAGACAAAAAGGATTGTTTATAGCTCAGCCTCACCATGGAGAGTGAACGGGAGATCACAGGGCAGAATGTTGAGAGAGCTGAGCATGACTAATCAGAAGAGTCTTGCAAAACCAGAAGAGCCAAAGCATTCAATAAAGTTGTCAGTTCCTGATGCAAGTCAAGGCAAGCAAAATTATTGAAGTACTGCACGAGTGAAGAAGGAGAGGTTCTACATTGTTAATCCAGAGAACACTATCAGAATCGTAGTGTTGTCCAAACCAGTCGACGAGCAACATTCTACAGACAAACTACGATCAAGCACATGATCACCCCAAAATTTATACAATAAAATTCTCATTCTCGATCGTTAACAATACAACTTTAATCTATCTTTACATCATTATTCGATATTAAAATCACTAAAAATATGGAATAATTAAAACTTTTATAAAATCTTTCTTTATTGCCCTGAATCACAACCTTAACGTTACAAAAATTTGATTCAATTCTATTGCATAAATCTCTACAACGAAAGGACTATACAAAGTCTTACATTACAATTATTATCCATACACATCGGATAACCCAACTTACAACTTAACTATGATGATACAATTAAAACATCAATTACGTTTCTCATAAAACAGTAGTAATCTTTGTGAATATTGATCTCTACAATTCATTAAGCACATATCATTACCTTGCATCCTTGACCTGCAAAAATGGTTATTTGCAAGAGTGAGCTCGACAGCTCAGCAAGAACTAACAGTTTTCATGCATCACATAACACATAATAACATTCTCAACATACATCTCATAATCATTAAAGTAACATAGCATACATGCTTTAACTCACATATAAATATTGAGTTCCTTACCCAATCAACATTATTTAAATAAATCAATGTAGTCATAAATTGACTTTAACATTTCATGCTTATAACATATATAACATATCATGCTCTTTGCAATACAATTTAAAACAGTTCATCATCAAGTTCACATAGAAAATAGGAACTGAAAGACTTGTCTGGCTCGTAGATTACCAATTACCGAAAAATAGCTTAATATAATCTGCTTCATGATCCTACATAACGTATTACCATACACATAAATTATTAGTCTCATAGCGACGTTTAGCAAACGTATAAGTAACTTTTAGTTTTTACTTTCTAATTCTCTTTTATTTAGTTGTTTGACACTCACTGTCAAATCATATGTATAATTACACCTGGCAAACGGGCAGGCCATTTTTGGGCCTGGCCAAAACAGCCCGGCTTTTTATGGGCTAAAAAACTACGGCCCGTGGCCCAACCCGGGCCTAGCCGGGCCGGCCCGCGGGCTTTTGCCTTATTTTTTATTTTTATTTTTTTGTAAAATTTATTTTACACAATCTTTTTATGTCATAATTTTGCAAAATTCAAGTTCCATTAGCTTCATGAGTTAAAGATGTTTGTTAATGCTACAATCAAAACAAATCAAACTCTTTTTTTGGAACAAAAAAAGAGAGGCAAATGGACTCTTTTTTTAGGAGCAGAGGGAGTAGGATTTAACATTTGTAATTTTGTATGAATATGGATTACGCAAGTTGACTTTAAGATGAGGAAATTAGAACAATTCATGAATCTCTATGGTGTAAAATTCAACCGGTGCACCACAAAAAGACATTTTGCCATATTCATGAATCTCATCAAAATTATTATTTTTAATCTCTTATGGGTTCTAAATTTAAAATAAAGTTGTACGAGGAATTTAAAACATGCAAGTTAGCTTGGAAGAGGAAGAAGAGAGAAGGGAAGCTTGAGATAGCATCATCCTCTTAGTTCCAATAAGCAAAGCAAAAAAGTATAATCTCTAATCTTATAATTTAGAGATGTTGTATTGATGTTCTTCGTGATTGAGTCCTCTATAAATTGGGTTATCATGAAAAGTTAGTATAAACATGAAATTCTATATGTGAATTGTGTAAATATATGCTTATAATCGATTTATATGCTTAATTAGGATGATTAATCCATGTGTGTATGTTGAACATGAGGGATTCATGTTCATCAAATAGTCTTAGTGAAATAGCTTTATAATTGGCCTATTTGAAATCAAAAATTGTGATGATTGTGTAAATTGAGGTTAGATGATGATAGCATGTTTATAAACAAATTCAAATATGTTTTGATTGGGTGTTTTGATTTAAAAATATATTTCAGTGTTCAACTTCGTCAAGAACACTTGTTCATGGTTTTCTTCAAAAATCATGGAATGGGTTGTTTTAAAATATGTGTTTTAAGGATTAAATATGTTGAAATATGTTAGGAGTTTAGAAATTATGTTTTCTATTAATTTGTTATGAATTGTGTTGGCTGGAATTGGAACTTAGTGTGGACAAATTAGTCAAATTGGCTTATTCTCTACACTGTTCGCAAGCAAAACTTGAACCCCTAGAGGGGGCCCGCCCCGGCGGGCCTTGCAAGGCCAAGTACCCCCGCCCCGGTGGGGGGTATGCAGAAAATAAAGCTTTGTTTTTTTTTATGTATTTTGAAAAATTAAGTTTATATGATATTTGTAACGCCCCCAAAATAGGTCCAATCCACCCAACCCATTCTGGGTCGCCACGAAATACACTCAACAAAAATTTTAAATACAAATCTTCAAGTTCTAACTTTTTAAACTGTCGTACAAAATACGACCATAATTAAACTGTGAGTTTCAATACAAATACAGTGCCCATACTCCAAATCAATAATACGTTACAGAAAGGTACAGTCAATAACTGTTTTAGGAATTAAAATCTTTGGAAAATGTTCAAGGAAACCTTCGTACATGGGAGGCCATGCATCCATGTTATAATAGATATCGTAGGACTCGAGAATTATCCTTGGTTGACCCAATAGACCCCAAAGAAAAACGAGAAGATTACTATCTTGTTCATTCCAATGGTGGGTCTTCTCTTGCCATATAATTATCTCTGTTGTCTCAAACTGAGAATTATATTCTAACCGTACTCCAAGATTATATAGGTAGTGTTCATGGATATAATCAGCAAGTGGATGTGCACAACCATGTCTTATGATAACCCGAAATTGTAGGTGATTAGACATCTTGTATGATAGTGGCAAAACACCCTTCCAAAGTTGGGTTCACCTCAGCCTATTTGGTTCACCAAAATCAACTGTTAAAATGACGTATAAAATACGACACACACATTTTAAATTCTCAATATAATTCTTCTCATACTGTTTTATGGAAAACCTCAACAGCTATAGACCATCACTCTATTCCCCTGTTATCCCTGCTCGACCCCGTTATACTCTTATTACCTGAAAGGAATTGTGAAGCAAAAGGGTGAGCACAAATATCCCAGTAAAGAATATCATGACTAAAGATAATTAAATTATCAATAGTCTTCATCAGTAATAAATCAGAGATTTAAACATATGGTAAAACTTTTCAACCATAGCTGCAGCGGAACGAGCAATCCATTAGAAGAGTCAAATAGACTATAATGTCTATTATCTTCTCCATGTTAAAAGTCCATCAATAATATTTTATCCCTGTAACATCAATCAACAATTCCTGTCCACAATCATGTAAGTTCATGATCATAATTATCTTGATGAATTCCTCTTCGCACCCAGGACGAAGATAATTCTCATCACCTGTCTTTACCTGAAACACCAAAGATCATGGTTATACCAAATCACAGTTCCTGTTCATAATCATGCTAATCAATTCATCTTTGCATTACAAGCCGAAGATATTCAACAATTAATCATCCATCTTTGCACTACAGGCCAAAGATATTCACAAATCAACAGCTCATTTTTGCACTACAGGCCAAAGATATTCACAAATCAACCGCTCATCTTTGCACTACAGGCCAAAGATATTTACAAATCAACCGCTCATCTTTGCACTACAGGCCAAAGATATTCATATCTCAAAAAATATCTAATCATTCCAGAATTTATATAACAATAATTATAACCATGTTGATCAATTCGCCTTTGCACTTAAGCTAAAGATATTCAATTGTAAATTCAATGGTCATGAACATACCAGTCAACAATCCATCTTTGCACTACTGGCCAAAGAGAAATCTATAGTCATGATCATACCAATAATCTACCCATCTTTACACTCAAGTCAAAGAGAAATTTCATCATCAGGATTATAAAAATGTTATATATGAGAATAAGAACAATACGATCCAATTGTCAACATGATAACCAATTGTGGAGTAAAATTCAAGAATAAAGTTCAAAATATGGATCCGATCAAAGATAGGAACCTTAACAGCCAACTTGGACAAACAGAAGAAAATTTAATTTTTCGGTGAATAGTACCGTATACGTGAATAGTGCCGTATACGTGAATAGTAAGCTCGACATGAAAAAGATAGAAATTTCATAAGAAAAATCATACTTCGTGAATAGTATTCGTGAATAGTACCGTATTCGTGAATAGTGCCGTATACGTGAATAGTGCCGTATACGTGAATAGTAATCCCGACGGAAAAAGTAAGAATTTCAACATAAAATCCATGACAATATTTCTGTATAATGATATTGAAAAGAATAACATCATTTACGAAAGAAAATAACATCCCTTACCATCCCTTACCTCAAAAGAATAGTACCTCTGATTGGAATATCGGATATAATATCGAAAGAAACTTGCGCTGAATACTAATACTCAAAGTATTGAAATACTCACAAAAATACGCTCGATATTATAGAGAGAGAAAACTTCTGATTCTGGTGTGATTTTCAATTCTAACCTAAGCACCCTATTTATAGGAAAAGCTTAGGATGCCAAAGGAGACTAAAATAATAAAATAATATTATTATTTTTAAAATTCTCCAGCCGCCGGCTGCTACCAAAAAAATCAGATTTCAACAAAAGTGGGGCCCACCATTTTATAATATATATATTTTCCGAAACTTCAATAATTCATAACAAATAGCCCCTTAGTCAGAAAAATACAAATTCTATGTCCTTCCATAGGAAATTTAATTCTCTACAACTTTGCAGAAGGAAGTTTTTCCAAATTCCAAACATAAATTATCCGAAATCCATAAACAGATGATTTCTCACACCAAAATATTGATAAAAACTCACCAGCGCCAATTCCTTCTTTAATATCCACAAAATAAATATTTTCTTATCATATAAATCAATAATTAATTATTCACAAATAATATTATAGAATTACAATATTAACAACCAGGTCGTTCCCAGGACAGAGGGGGCCTTCCGATAAGGACTTCTCCTTACTGGCGCGCAATTAAATAACCCCTCCTAGACAGAACTTCCTTAGACATTGTCAATAATGCTATCTAATAATATTATTCAAATAATATGAATTATTGAGTTGATAACGTGAAATACTGTGCAACGACAATTATTGAATCAATACTACAAAATATCAACTGTAGCCATTATTGAATCAATCATAAAAAATAGCAACGTGGCAATTATTGAGTCAATAAAATATCAATGCAGCAATTATTGAGTCAATAATATAAAATATCAACGTAGCAATTATTGAGTCAATAATATAAAATATTGAACAGTAATTACTGTAACAATAATTGAGTAATGGCTTCTCACGTAAGACTCAATAATTCGAAATACTGTGCAATACCGTGTGCTACTATGCAACACCGTGTATCACTGTATTTTAACCACCGGGTATTTCAACAGTACTAACGGTAACAACTACGCCGTTATTTTGTAAAAAAGTTATTTCTGTCGCTTTCTATATCCTACAGTTATTCCGTTGTGGGGGCCCACCAATAGCTGTGCCGTCGTACGAATATTCCCCGACAACAAGAATATTCTACGACCAAACGAATATTCCCCGACAACAAGAATATTTTATAACCACTTGCTTATTTTAAAAAATTTACATATATCACCCTTAATTTTAAACTTTTATCAATTTAACCATTTACTAAATAGAAAAATTGAATACTTTTATTTCATAAAATTCGGGGTCTTACAATCTCCCCTCCTTATGAAATTTCGTCCTCGAAATTTACGTACCTGGTATTTCGAAAAGTTGAGAATACCTTGCTTTCATTTCAGATTCCATCTTCCTTGTCATCATGATTTCTCCATTGCTCATTCTAGAATACCGCTTCAAAACAAGGTTAATTGACATATAACAAGTAAGAAAAGTTAGCTTAGGTAAGTCACACACTAGCGAAGTATATTACTCATCTCTCCCCTCCTAATTCTAAACTCAGATCTCCGCCAGCGACCATATCCCTAAGCTCTGATACCAAAATGTAACGCCCCCAAAATAGGTCCAATCCACCCAACCCATTCTGGGTCGCCACGAAATACACTCAACAAAAATTTTAAATACAAATCTTCAAGTTCTAACTTTTTAAACTGTCGTACAAAATACGACCACAATTAAACTGTGAGTTTCAATACAAATACAGTTCCCATACTCCAAATCAATAATACGTTACAGAAAGGTACAGTCAATAACTATTTTAGGAATTAAAATCTTTGAAAAATGTTCAAGAAAACCTTCGTACATGGGAGGCCATGCATCCATGTTATAATAGATATCGTAGGACTCGAGAATTATCCTTGGTTGACCCAATAGACCCCAAAGAAAAACGAGAAGATTACTATCTTGTTCATTCCAATGGTGGGTCTTCTCTTGCCATATAATTATCTCTGTTGTCTCAAACTGAGAATTATATTCTAACCGTACTCCAAGATTATATAGGTAGTGTTCATGGATATAATCAGCAAGTGGATGTACACAACCATGTCTTATGATAACCCGAAATTGTAGGTGATTAGACATCTTGTATGATAGTGGCAAAACACCCTTCCAAAGTTGGGTTCACCTCAGCCTATTTGGTTCACCAAAATCAACTGTTAAAATGACGTATAAAATACGACACACACATTTTAAATTCTCAATATAATTCTTCTCATACTGTTTTATGGAAAACCTCAACAGCTATAGACCATCACTCTATTCCCCTGTTATCCCTGCTCGACCCCGTTATACTCTTATTACCTGAAAGGAATTGTGAATTAAAAGGGTGAGCACAAATAGCCCAGTAAAGAATATCACGACTAAAGATAATTAAATTATCAATAGTCTTCATCAGTAATAAATCATAGATTTAAACATATGGTAAAACTTTTCAACCATAGCTGCAGCGGAACGAGCAATCCATTAGAAGAGTCAAATAGACTATAATGTCTATTATCTTCTCCATGTTAAAAGTCCATCAATAATATTTTATCCCTGTAACATCAATCAACAATTCCTGTCCACAATCATGTAAGTTCATGATCATAATTATCTTGATGAATTCCTCTTCGCACCCAGGACGAAGATAATTCTCATCACCTGTCTTTACCTGAAACACCAAAGATCATGGTTATACCAAATCACAGTTCCTGTTCATAATCATGCTAATCAATTCATCTTTGCATTACAAGCCAAAGATATTCAACAATTAATCATCCATCTTTGCACTACAGGCCAAAGATATTCACAAATCAACAGCTCATCTTTGCACTACAGGCCAAAGATATTCATATCTCAAAAAATATCTAATCATTCCAGAATTTATATAACAATAATTATAACCATGTTGATCAATTAGCCTTTGCACTTAAGCTAAAGATATTCAATTGTAAATTCAATGGTCATGAACATACCAATCAACAATCCATCTTTGCACTACTGGCTAAAGAGAAATCTATAGTCATGATCATACCAATAATCTACCCATCTTTACACTCAAGTCAAAGAGAAATTTCATCATCAGGATTATAAAAATGTTATATATGAGAATAAGAACAATACGATCCAATTGTCAACATGATAACCAATTGTGGAGTAAAATTCAAGAATAAAGTTCAAAATATGGATCCGATCAAAGATAGGAACCTTAACAGCCAACTTGGACAAACAGAAGAAAATTTAATTTTTCGGTGAATAGTACCGTATACGTGAATAGTAAGCTCGACATGAAAAAGATAGAAATTTCATAAGAAAAATCATACTTCGTGAATAGTATTCGTGAATAGTACCGTATTCGTGAATAGTGCCGTATACGTGAATAGTGCCGTATACGTGAATAGTAATCCCGACGGAAAAAGTAAGAATTTCAACATAAAATCCATGACAATATTTCTGTATAATGATATTGAAAAGAATAACATCATTTACGAAAGAAAATAACATCCCTTACCATCCCTTACCTCAAAAGAATAGTACCTCTGACTGGAATATCGGATATAATATCGAAAGAAACTTGCGCTGAATACTAATACTCAAAGTATTGAAATACTCATAAAAATACGCTCGATATTATAGAGAGAGAAAACTTCTGATTCTGGTGTGATTTTCAATTCTAACCTAAGCACCCTATTTATAGGAAAAGCTTAGGATGCCAAAGGAGACTAAAATAATAAAATAATATTATTATTTTTAAAATTCTCCAGCCGCCGGCTGCTACCAAAAAAATCAGATTTCAACAAAAGTGGGGCCCACCATTTTATAATATATATATTTTCCGAAACTTCAATAATTCATAACAAATAGCCCCTTAGTCAGAAAAATACAAATTCTATGTCCTTCCATAGGAAATTTAATTCTCTACAACTTTGCAGAAGGAAGTTTTTCCAAATTCCAAACATAAATTATCCGAAATCCATAAACAGATGATTTCTCACACCAAAATATTGATAAAAACTCACCAGCGCCAATTCCTTCTTTAATATCCACAAAATAAGTATTTTCTTATCATATAAATCAATAATTAATTATTCACAAATAATATTATAGAACTACAATATTAACAACCAGGTCGTTCCCAGGACAGAGGGGGCCTTCCGATAAGGACTTCTCCTTACTGGCGCGCAATTAAATAACCCCTCCTAGACAGAACTTCCTTAGACATTGTCAATAATGCTATCTAATAATATTATTTAAATAATATGAATTATTGAGTTGATAACGTGAAATACTGTGCAACGACAATTATTGAATCAATACTACAAAATATCAACTGTAGCCATTATTGAATCAATCATAAAAAATAGCAACGTGGCAATTATTGAGTCAATAAAATATCAATGCAGCAATTATTGAGTCAATAATATAAAATATCAACGTAGCAATTATTGAGTCAATAATATAAAATATTGAACAGTAATTACTGTAACAATAATTGAGTAATGGCTTCTCACGTAAGACTCAATAATTCGAAATACTGTGCAATACCGTGTGCTACTATGCAACACCGTGTATCATTGTATTTTAACCACCGGGTATTTCAACAGTACTAACGGTAACAACTACGCCGTTATTTTGTAAAAAAGTTATTTCTGTCGCTTTCTATATCCGACAGTTATTCCGTTGTGGGGGCCCACCAATAGCTGTGCCGTCGTACGAATATTCCCCGACAACAAGAATATTCTACGACCAAACGAATATTCCCCGACAATAAGAATATTTTATAACCACTTGCTTATTTTAAAAAATTTACATATATCACCCTTAATTTTAAACTTTTATCAATTTAACCATGTACTAAATAGAAAAATTGAATACTTTTATTTCATAAAATTCGGGGTCTTAATATTTGATGACATGTTAGCATACCTTATAATGCTAAAATAATGATAATGAGTTATGTTAATATAATTTAATATGTAATTATAATTGAAGGTTTAATTTAAATTATGAATTGTTAAATGAATATAGTTTGATTAATTTTAAATCAAAGTAGATGTTTAACTTGAAGTATAATTTATTTAGTTATAACTTAATATGTGATTATAATTTGAAATAATTATAATTAAGGTAAAAGTGTAATTTAAATTATAATTTATTTAATTATAATTTAATGAGTGCATGAATTAAAATTGATTATTTATAGTCTAAGTAATGGTTTAATTATAATATGTCTAAATTATAATTTAATGCATGATGTAATTTGAATAATTAGAGTAATGGTTTAAAGTAAATTATAAGTGGTGTAATTATAAATTATTTAATTATAATTTGATTAAAGTGGATGTTTAAATTATAATTTATTTAATTATAATTTAAAATGAGTATGTAATTATTAATTGATTAATCATGGGGAATATAATATGATTATGTGATGTGATTAGTTACGTGGTAATTAAGTATTAACGTATTGGTTAATGAGGAATGAGTTAACCTAGATTGGTTAACTAACGATGAGGATTAGCTATGTGATAATTAACTGATATTGTTAATTATACATATGATTTGACAGTGAGTGTCAAACGAGTAAATAGAAGAGAATTAGAAAGTATAAAGTAGAAGTTACTTATACGTTTGCTAAACGTCGCTCTGAGACTAATAATTTATGCGTATGGTAATACGTTATGTAGGATCATGAAGCAAATTATATTAAGCTATTTTTTGATAATTGGTAATCTACGAGCCAGACAAGTCTTTCAGTTCCTATTTTCTATGTGAACTTGATGATGAACTGTTTTAAATTGTATTGCAAAGAGCATGATATGTTATATATGTTATAAGCATGAAGTTTTAAAGTCAATTTATGACTACATTGATTTGTTTAAATAATGTTGATTGGGTAAGGAACTCAATATTTATATTTGTTATGTCAGTTAAAGCATTTATGCTATGTTACTTTAATGATTATGAGATGTATGTTAAGCATGTTATTATGTGCTATGTAATGCATGAAAACTGTTAGTTCTTGCTGAGCTGTCGAGCTCACTCTTGCAAATAACCATTTTTGCAGGTCAAGGATGCAAGGTAATGATATGTGCTTAATGAATTGTAGAGAGCAATATTCACGAAGATTACTAATATTTTATGAGAAATGTAATTGATGTTTTGATTGTATCATCATAGTTAAGTTGTAAGTTGGGTTATCCGATGTGTATGGATAATAATTGTAATGTAAGACTTTGTATAGTCCTTTCGTTGTAGCGATTCATGTAATAGAATTGAATCAAATTTTTGTAACGTTAAGGTTGCGATTCAGGGCAATAAAGAAAGATTTTATAAAAGTTTTAATTATTCCACATTTATAGTGATTTTAATATCGAATAATGATGTAAAGATAAATTAAAGTTGTATTGTTAACGATCGAGAATGAGAATTTTATTATATGAATTTTGGGGTCGTTACATCATCTGCATCAGAATCGTGGAGATCGGTCATCTGATTATTGAAGCCTTGGCAACGTCTCAATATAAAGACTAACATTCGAATGTTGCTGAGTGAGAGCATCGATGCAAAAGGACAACTCCTTTACCTCTTATCGAGGAAGTAAAAAAAAGAAATTAATGTGTCTACCAACCTGACATCTGAAAAGTGACTGCTTAGAGGTGTTAGGTGAAATAGTAGACTGCTGTGTCAGAAAAGTCAAAAAGGGGCTGTCCTGTCAAGTCAGCAGTCTGCACCAAATAACTCAGAATCTTTAAGGCAACTCAAATAGATTCCAACAGCTATTTTTCAACGGGAAGATGATGGAGGAGTATATAACAGCTGAAGCTTTAAAGATGAAGAGTTGTTGACTCTACGAGTTCTTCAGAGCTTAACAGAATATGTCTTAGTGACAGTAAGACTACCAGAGAAGAAGTGAAGTAGATATGATGAAGGGTATTAACTACTAGAAGCTTCACTCAACACAAATGAGAATGCCAATTACAATGGCATCTGAGCTGAGAGCCGAGAAGGCCAAGAAGACAAGTGGAAGAGTGGCAGACCATATTGATAGTAGTGTGCATACAAGCCAATCATGTATGATGACAAAGCACATACTTTGTAAACAATCTTATTTATTTATTAATAAAATATTCATTTAAGGCATATAATTATCTACATGGTGCTGTTTTTATAATATGTAAATAACCCATAGTTTTAAGCAATGCTTTTAGAATCATGATGAGATCATGATAATGAGATCTAAATTCTTAGAAAGCTTAAAAACTAAAATAGTTCTCAATTGTGGGATTACTAAAATGGGGATTAGTAAATTCGGATAGATTGGTACATATGTTGCTTGCTCATTGGGTGAGGATGACTGATCTCATGGTCATTTGTGTGGAGACACTAAAGCAAGTATGTAGGTGCTTATTGGAGAATAAGTTCACTGAACGTGACTCGCTATGGAATACCTAATGGAGTTTTACTCGCCTGTCAATAGGAATTCCTAATGTGATAGTAGTACATGTGATCCTTGGACTTGAGATCATCATAGTATCTTGTATATAACAAATTATACTTTGACTAATTCCTTAAGGCCTTTTAAGGCATATATAGGGTATGCTTGGGTGTAATGAGTTACATATGGAGATAATGAATGATCAATAAAGAATCTACCACCTCTAGTAAAAGAGGAGATATGTCCTATGTGATTCGTTAAATGACAACCCAGGAATCCTTGGCCAAGGTAGAATGAAATTAGAAAGAAGTTTCTAATTTGCATTATTTGGAGTTGTGCATTTTCTAATCGAAATACATATGATTAAATAAATTAAGACTTGACAGTAAATCCATGTCTTATATTTAATTGGGACATTGTATGGTGGAAGAATTGAATTGTACGGTAACTATTAACTCACAGGTTCTTTTATGATTAATGTTGAAATCTATATTATCTGAAAAGTCGTTGATCGCTAGGGAGGCTTATCCCTATTGTAGAATAAATGTTATTTATTTAAATAGATTATTAGTTTAATTTATTTATTTAAATAAAATTAGAATTGTTCTAATTGATTTATTCACAACCGGTTTAATATAGAGAACCTAAAGGGTCACATCATAAAAGGAAGAAGAATTATTTAAGAACAAAATGGCATGATAGTAATAATGCATTAAGTATAATTAATTTAATCTATGATGATAGAATAAATTAAATAGCTTAATGTTTATTATTTAATATTTTAGAAATATTAAATATAAATTAATAAGAGGAGTCTTATTAATATTATTATTATTATTATTATTTTAATTCTAAAGGAGTTTAGGAATTAATATAATATCAGTACTCTCTCTCAATCCTAATAAAGATTAGGATATAAATTAATTAAAAGTATTTAATTAATTAATTAAATAAAAACCCTATTCTAATTGGATTAGGAGGGTTAACCTAATATCTATATAAGAGAGTCTTATTTCA
Organism: Panax stipuleanatus; assembly: GCA_020205555.1. NCBI lineage: Eukaryota > Viridiplantae > Streptophyta > Magnoliopsida > Apiales > Araliaceae > Panax > Panax stipuleanatus. The sequence continues at coordinate 202,671 of JAINUT010001535.1, read as the reverse complement.
GAAATAAGGTACGTGAATTTTTCAAGAGTTGGGAGTACACATATTCTATAGAGATAGAAACAAGGGTTATGCCAATAACCCATCTTACTGAGTTCTTCATCTTCCTTGGTGGATCACCGTTAGAGGCCAAACACTTGGGTGGCTGACATTGATCAAGGGAAGGAGCCACTACAGAGAAATCGAAGGAATCAAAGGAGTAGAACTTGTACTTGAGGAAGCTTGTATCTTCAAAGGTATAATTCTGTTTTTCTCCTTCTTCATTCACTGATAATTGATGCACAAGAATGATCATGGTAATGGGTTTGTATAAATTTTGAAAACCTAGTTTTTTACGCTTCCGCCCTATTTATGTGATTTGATTGCATGATTGCATTACGTACAAACCCAACAGTGGTATCAGAGCCAATCTTGTGCTAATTATCAGTCTATGTGATTCCATACATGTATAATATGCAATTGGATCGAGTTCTGGGCAACAAATTTTTTTCTGATTCTGCGAATCTGCGCAGCTACGCCGGTTCCTGGCCTTCTTGCTGCGCAGCTGCGCCAGTGTCTTGGCCTGGTTTTCATGCTGCGCAGCTGCGCCGGTTCCCTTTATATTCCTGGCGCAGCTGCGCCACTAACAGAATCTGATTTTTTTTTGTTTTATTTAATTAAATGAATGAAGTCAATAATGGATTAGAAGGAAGAAGCCCTGCAAGCTCATAAGCAAAGTGTTGAATCCATTCTATCTCTCTTTGACAAGATAGACACTCTGAATCAATCTTTCTCCCTACAGCTGGAGCTCAGCCAACAGGAACTCAAGATTGAGGTTGGCAACTCATCTCACCTGTTGGAGCAGCTTATGTCTAATGTCCATGATCTCTCTCAAGTGATTAATGACCAAAAGGGGGAGAAAAAGAGGTAATCAAGGAGGCATTTGAAGTCTGAGGAGAAGAGCAAAAGCAAAAGCAAAAGCAGCAACAAGGCAAATGACAAGAAGAAGAAGAAGAAGAAGAAGAACAAAGCAGCAGCAGCAGCAGAGTCACCATCTGAGGGGGAGCCAAAAGAAGATGACCCCATGGAGACAAAGACTTAGGGGGAGCCAGTGCAAGATGAAGATGAAGAAACGGAGCATGCATCTGAGGGGGAGCAGAATGAAGAAGAAAAGAAAGAAGAGTAGCTGAACAGAAAGCATCCTAGAAACATATAAGAAGTAGTCATTGAAAAAGAGAAGGTACATTTCTAACTGTAATAGGGATGTTCTGGATCCAGGATGTAGAGTGTCATATCATGTGTAAGTTAAATTTTTCATCAATAACATTCATGATTATCTATTTTAGTAATACAGCTGCTCACTGTATATTAAGATTTATTCATCTTATACATATGCGCTTAATGTTTTTGTCATAATCAAATAGGGGGAGATTATTAAGAATATGCATGAGAATGTTATTCCTATTTATATAAGATTTGATTATGATCTTAAATGAATGAATATGCAAATATATCTGCATTGATGAAAGCTGTAAAGTTCTTAATAGATAATAGGCATATGTACAAGGACTTAGACTGAAATGATTAAGTATGTTAGGTTAATCCTACATGAATAAACTGCTTTGTAAAGTCCTTCAAAATATTATGATGTATAAGGACTATAAATAGAAATATCAAACTTGTTAGGTTGATTTTATAAAATGTAATAGATAGGTTAGTCTGATCGTCGAGCACTGCACCAGTCTTCGTAGTCTGCCAGGAGAGACGAGGCAGGATCGTGGTGTGTTGAGGAGGACATTCTTGAATCCGTAGTCTATCGAGGAGGTCAAGTTCAGAAGCATGGAGACAACCTATCTAAGCGCCTGCCGAGCCAAGTCAAGAATCGTAGGCCTCACTCGAAGTCGTGGAGCTTGCAGATTATAACAGAGGCAGAAATTACAGTCGAGCAGATTAGTCAAGTGACTTCAGTTGTCAAAGCAAGATCGTAGTCTGCAGAACCAAAGCCAAATCGTAGTCTGCAAAACCAAAGGTAGATCGCAGTTTGCAGAGCAAATGCTTAGATAAAGTCAGTCAAGTGCTCAACAACACCAAGGAAGAATCGTAGAGACTACACGATTATCAACAACTGAGCACTTCTAAAGTATATGCAAAGATCATAGTCTCTAGTAAAAGCAGTCAAGATACATTCTACCTGAAGAATACCAGAGAACATTATCTGAATGGCCTGCAAGAAAATAGAAGATCGAAGCACTAATTCTATCAGCATACTGATTGATAAAAGAAGCCATTCAGGAGAAGTCTTCCACAAGCAAACGTTAGAAGATAATGAATGAAATGACTGACTAAATGTGACGCCCCCCAGAATAGGTCCATTCAACCCAACCCATTCTGAGTCGCCAAATACATGGTACAGAATTCAAATACAACTTTATATCATACGGTCGTGCAAAATACGACCACACAACTGTGAGTCTCAATACAAATATGTAGAAAATATTAAGATTCAAACTAAGTCCTCATTACAATTATTATCACACTATTTATCAGAAATAGTGAGGACTACTACTGCTCTAACTCGGACCATCACTCTGTCCCCCGACTAGTCCCTGCGACATTCTCATTTCCTGAAGAGGGCAACAGATGAAAAGGGTGAGCTCAACTAGCTCAGTAAAGAATATTATGACTAAGATAATGGAAAATAAATTATCGTTAGCCTTCAATAAATCAGATAAAATATAATGGACAACCAATCTTAGATCAATATTCGCAGCGAAAATAACAAATCATTAGAAGAGTTAAGCAGAGAATCAAGTCTACTATCTTCTATGATTTAAAAGTCCATCATCAATATTTTATCCCTGTAACATCAATCAATATACATCTCGAATCAATATTCATCTTTGCACTACAGGCCAAAGATATTCATTTGTATCATCAGTGGTCATATTCATCTCAACACCTGTCATCTTTGCACTACAGGCCAAAGATATTCATCAGGTAATCATTCATCTTTGCTCTACAGGCCAAAGATATTCATCAGGTAATCATTCATCTTTTAGGACTGAGGATGATGAAAAATATTTTAAAGAACGAATTCAGTGAGATAAAAGACAAAGATTAGGGATTCGTCATTTAGTTTATCCAAATTCAAGAATAATCCATAATAATACTTTGTGGAGCAAAATTCAAGAATAAAGCCCAAAACTTGGATACAATCAAAGATAGTAACCTTAACAGACAATTTGGACAAATAGAAGAAAAATAAATTTTTCCGTGAATAGTGCCGTATACGTGAATAGTGCCGTATACGTGAATAGTAACCCCGACGGAAAAAGTAAGAATTTCAACATAAAATCCATGACAATATTTTTGTATAATGATATTGAGAAGAATAACATCATTTACGAAAGAAATAACATCCCTTACCTCAAAAGAACAGTATCTCTGACTGGAATATCGGATATAATACCGACGGAAGCTTGTACTGAATAGTAATACTCAAAGTATTGAAATACTCACAAAAATACGCTCGATATTATAGAGAGAGAAAACTTCTAATTCTGGTGTGATTTTCAATTCTAACCTAAGCACCCTATTTATAGGAAAAGCTTAGGATGCCAAAGGAGACTAAATGAATAAAATATTATTATTTTCAAAATAATTTTCGCCGCCGCCGGCTGCTGCCCAAAATCAGATTTCAACAAAAGTGGGGCCCACCCATTAAATAATATATATATTTTCCGAAACTTCAATAATTCATAACAAATAGCCCATTTGTCAGAAAAATACAAATTCTATGTCCTTCCATAGGAAATTTAATTCTCTACAACTTTGCAGAAGGAAGTTTTTCCAAATTCCAAACATAAATTATCCGAAATCCAAAAACAGATGATTTCTCACACCAAAATATTGATAAAAACTCACCAGCGCCAATTCCTTCTTTAATATCCACAAAATAAATATTTTCTTATCATATAAATCAATAATTAATTATTCACAAATAATATTATAGAACTACAATATCAACAACCAGGTCGTTCCCAGGACAGAGGGGGCCTTCCGATAAGGACTTCTCCTTACTGGCGCGCAATTAAATAACCCCTCCTAGACAGAACTTCCTTAGACATTGTCAATAATGCTATCTAATAATATTATTCAAATAATATGAATTATTGAGTTGATAACGTGAAATACTGTGCAACGACAATTATTGAATCAATACTACAAAATATCAACTGTAGCCATTATTGAATCAATCATAAAAAATAGCAACGTAGCAATTATTGAGTCAATAAAATAAAATATCAACGTAGCAATTATTGAGTCAATAATATAAAATATTGAACAGTAAATACTGTAACAATAATTGAGTAGATTCCTTCTCACGTAAGACTCAATAATTCGAAATACTGTGCAATACCGTGTGCCACTGCGCAACACCGCGTATTGTATTTTAACCACCGGGTATTTCAACAGTACCAACGGTAACAACTACGCCGTTATCTTGTAAAAAAGTTATTTCTGTCGCTTTCTATATCCGACAGTTATTTCGTTGTGGGGGCCCACAAATAGCTGCGCCGTCGTACGAATATTTCCCGACAACAAGAATATTCCACGACCAAACGAATATTCCCCGACAACAAGAATATTTTATAACCACTTGTTCATTTTAAAAATGTTTGCACATTTCACCCATAACTTTCATATTTATCAAATCAACACCTTACTATTTCGAAATAATATATAAAGAAAATTAAATCTTTATTCATAAAAGTTGGGGTCTTACAACCTCCCCTCCTTATGAAATTTCGTCCTCGAAATTGACGTACATACCTGTTATGTCGAAAAGGTGAGGATACCTCGCTTTCATTTTTGATTCCAACTCCCAGGTCATTTCCTCAATTGCATGGTTTCTCCACAAAACTTTAACTTGAGGTATAATTTTCGAGCGTAGGACATGCTCCTTCCTATCCAAGATCTTGACAGGTACCTCCTCGTACGTTAAATCTTCAGCTATCTCGTCTGGTTCTAACTCAATAATGCGATTTGGATCCTTCACATATTTACGTAACACGGATATGTGAAACACATTATGAACACGAGACATGCTTGGAGGTAAAGCAAGTCTATAGGCCACATTTCCTACTCGGTCAAGAATCTCAAATGGACCAATGAATCGTGGGTTGAGCTTTCCTCTCTTCCCAAACCTTGTAACTCCTTTCCATGGAGCAACACGTAATAACACATGGTCTCCAACCTTAAATTCCACGTCCTTTCGATGAAGATCTGCATAACTCTTTTGTCGATCCTGTGCCGTCTGTATATGTTGTCGGATTATTTGGATCTTTTCTGTAGTCATACGTACTAACTCTGGTCCCAACAATGTTGCTTCACCCACCTCATCCCAACATACTGGAGAACGACACTTTCTCCCATACAACGCTTCGAATGGAGCTACGCCTATACTTGCCTGATAACTGTTGTTGTAGGAGAATTCCACCAATGGTAAGTACTTATCCCAACTCCCTTTGAAGTCTAGAACACAAAGTCTCAATAGATCTTCAAGAGTTTGGATAGTCCTTTCCGATTGTCCGTCTGTTTGAGGATGATAAGCCGAACTGAATCGTAAATTCGTGCCCATAGCTTTCTGCAAACTGATCCAAAATCGTGAAGTAAATCTGGGATCACGATCCGAAACTATGGATACTGGCATGCCATGCAATCTCACAATCTCATTCACGTACATATGAGCAAGACGTTCAAGGGAATAAGTCTCTCGTATCGGCAAGAAATGAGCAGACTTGGTTAATCTATCAACAATAACCCAAATCGCATCTAAGCCTTGAGAAACCTTGGGAAGACCCGTAACGAAATCCATCGTAATGTGTTCCCACTTCCATTTCGAAATCTCCAGTGGTTGCAATGGACCCTTCGGCACTTGATGCTCTGCCTTTACACGTTGACAAGTTAAACATCTTGAGATGAACTCCGCGATCTCTCTCTTCATATTACTCCACCAAAATGTATGTCGAAGATCACGATACATTTTAGTACTCCCAGGATGGATTGCAAACGGTGTGTTGTGTGCCTCCATCATGATTCTATACTTCAAGTTAAAATCGTTAGGAACACAAAGTCTGGAGTTGACTCGAAGTATTCCCTCTTCATCGATTCTTGCTTCTGGAATTGCACCTTCTTGCACCTTCTTCTTCATCTTCATCAGTTCCGCATCCGTAGCTTGAGCAGCTTTAACTTTATCAATCAAAGCTGGTTCTATGCGTATACTTGACATCATCGCACTCGTTCCCACATATGATCTTCTACTCAACGCGTCAGCTACCACGTTCTCTTTTCCAGGATGGTATTGGATGGTATGATCGTAATCTTTCAACAACTCAAGCCAACATCGTTGCCGCATGTTGAGTTCCTTCTGAGTGAAGAAATATTTAAGGCTCTTATGATCCGTATAAATCTCCACTTTCTCTCCGTACAAGTAATGTCTCCAGATCTTCAACGCGAATACGACTGCTGCCAACTCTAGATCATGAGTAGGATAATTCCTCTCATATTCTTTGAGTTGTCGCGAGGCATAGGCTATGACTTTCCCATGTTGCATGAGAACACATCCTAACCCTTTGCCCGAAGCATCGCTGTAAATAACAAATCCATCCGAACCAGATGGTATTGTCAGAACAGGTGCCGAAATAAGTCTCCTCTTGAGCTCTTGGAAGCTCTTCTCGCATTCCTCTCTCCAAACGAATTTCGTATCTTTCCGAGTCAACTGAGTTAATGGAGTAGCGATTCGAGAAAATCCCTCTACGAATCTCCGATAATAACCAGCTAAGCCCAGAAAGCTTCGTACTTCAGTCACCGACTTAGGTTGCTCCTAGCTTTGTATTGCTTCAATCTTCGCCGGGTCCACAGATACTCCACGTTTCGATACCACGTGCCCAAGGAATGCTACTTCCTCAAGCCAGAACTCGCATTTCTTCAGCTTGGCATATAGCTTGTTCTCACGAAGCTTTTGAAGTACCAACTTCAAATGGTGTTCATGATCTTCACGGCTTTTAGAATAGATGAGAATGTCATCAATAAAGAGAACAACGAATTGATCCAAATACTCCTTAAATACACGGTTCATCATATCCATGAAAGCAGCAGGAGCATTAGTCAATCCAAAAGACATGACTAAGAACTCATAATGCCCGTACCGTGTTCTGAAAGCAGTCTTTGGAATATCCTCAGTTTTAATCTTCAACTGATGATATCCAGAACGAAGATCGATCTTTGAAAAGAATTGCGCTCCTTGCAACTGGTCGAACAGGTCATCAATACGAGGTAACGGATACCTATTCTTGATGGTGACATGGTTCAACTCCCGATAGTCAATGCAAAGTCGCATACTCCCGTCTTTCTTCTTTACGAATAAAACAGGAGCACCCCAAGGAGACGTACTAGGACGAATAAAACCGATATCTAATAACTCTTGTAATTGGACCTTTAACTCCTGAAGTTCAATAGGAGCCATTCGATATGGGGTTTTAGAAATGGGCTTTGTACCGGGCTTAAGGTCAATAAAGAATTCAACTTCACGTTCTGGGGGTAAACCGGGAAGTTCTTCGGGAAATACATCAGGAAACTCATTAACAACGGAAATATCATTCAAATCTGATGTATTCTGATTTAGATCAGTGACATGAGCTAAGAAAGCTTGACATCCGTTTTTCAATAAACGAATAGCTTTATGACTTGAAATGATATTGACTGATTTTAGTGGTTTGGTGATTTGGATTCGCACAACAGGTTGATTAGGAATTTGAAAACTAACAACCTTACGAAAACAATCAATTTTGGCATGGTAAGTGGTTAACCAGTCAATTCCTAAAATCACGTCAAATGCAAGTATTTTCAAAGATATAAGATCAACAGGTAAGGTAAGGGTACCAATCTGAATCAAGCAAGATTTGTAAACTGTAGATGTAACAAAGGTTTCTCCTAACGGAGTTTCAACAACTAAGTCAAAGTCCAATTTATCAGAAGTCAAGTTCAAAAGTTGAGCACAAGCAGGTGAAATAAAGGAATGGGTAGCACCGGTATCTAACAAGGTGTAAACTTCGCAAGAGTTTATGATCAGCTTACCCGTAATCACCTCGTGTGGATTCCTCGCATTTTGGGCTGTCACGACAAACGCTCTTCCAGGAATCACCGACTTTGACTTGTCTGCAACCGCCTTTGGAATCACCACCCCCGCTGAATTTGGTTTCGCAACAGGACAATCTCGAGCCATATGTCCTTCTTTTCCACAGTTATAGCATCCTTTGAATTGTTGTGGGCAGTTTGGGCTGATATGTCCCTCTTTCCCACATTTATAGCATACGACCGGTGGTCGTTCTCCTCCCCTCGAAACAGTTGATGCTGGTGCTGATGTTGACATCTTCGCGTTCTCATTGTTATACCTTTTCTTTTTGAAATCTCCTCCCGATTCGCTTCTTCTACAATCATGGCCACGATTACCACCGGAATGGTTACCGTTTCTGTCATACTTTCCTCCTCGCTGGTTGTCATTGCTCCGATGACTGCTGCCACCAGTACGACCTTGGTTGTGGTCCCTCGGTTGAACATAATCATTATCTCGTTCTAATAACTGGGCCCTGTTTACTACATCCGAATATAAAGAAAATTTATGAGAAATGAGGTATTGACGTATTTCGGGTTTCAAACCTCTTAGAAACATCCGCGTCATACGTTCTTCATTCTCCACCAAATGAGGTGCAAACCTGGACAGCTCCGCGAACTTAGCCTCGTACTGGGATACCGTCATGTTGTTTTGCTCGAGTCTGATAAACTCTACTTCCTTCATATGACGAATACTTTCAGGAAAGTACTTGTCATGAAACAGTTTCTGGAACGCTTCCCAAGACATTTGGAGTGCGGCAGGCTGGGTACGCTTCACGGATTCCCACCAGTAATCTGCCTCTCCACGGAACATAAACGTGGCGAATGGAACCTTCTGTTCCTCTGTACATCCCAAGACATCAAATATCTTGGTAATTTGTTTAATCCACGTCTCCGCCTTAATCGGATCTGGCTTTCCCAGAAACTCTGGTGGTCCCAATTCTTTGAACTGCTTGGCAGTGACAACTCGCGTGTTGTTATTATCGCCACCTATATGTTGCACACGAGTCTCCCTCGTCTGGTTTTGCATGAACTGCAGAAAACTTCTAAACATCTCATCGTTTATCGTCTGACCAACGTTATTTTCAGGATGAACATTGCCTTCTTGTTGCACGTTCTCCTGGTTAGTGATTAAAGGTGTCTCCACGGTCTCATTCACTTCGTTGTTAACATTCTCAGCTGCCACTCTCAAATACTGCCATAAAACAAGGGTTAATTAAACAAGTCAACATATCACATATTAACCCTATGCTCCGACTGACCAATTAAATACCACATAAGCTTAGGTAGGACACACTAGCGAAGGATTTACTCGTCTCTCCCCTTCTAGTTCTATTCCCCGATCTCCGCCAGAGATCATATCCCTAAGCTCTGATACCAACTGTGACGCCCCCCAGAATAGGTCCATTCAACCCAACCCATTCTGAGTCGCCAAATACATGGTACAGAATTCAAATACAACTTTATATCATACGGTCGTGCAAAATACAACCACACAACTGTGAGTCTCAATACAAATATGTAGAAAATATTAAGATTCAAACTAAGTCCTCATTACAATTATTATCACACTATTTATCAGAAATAGTGAGGACTACTACTGCTCTAACTCGGACCATCATTCTGTCCCCCGACTAGTCCCTGCGACATTCTCATTTCCTGAAGAGGGTAACAGATGAAAAGGGTGAGCTCAACTAGCTCAGTAAAGAATATTATGACTAAGATAATGGAAAATAAATTATCGTTAGCCTTCAATAAATCAGATAAAATATAATGGACAACCAATCTTAGATCAATATTCGCAGCGAAAATAACAAATCATTAGAAGAGTTAAGCAGAGAATCAAGTCTACTATCTTTTATGATTTAAAAGTCCATCATCAATATTTTATCCCTGTAACATCAATCAATATACATCTCGAATCAATATTCATCTTTGCACTACAGGCCAAAGATATTCATTTGTATCATCAGTGGTCATATTCATCTCAACACCTATCATCTTTGCACTACAGGCCAAAGATATTCATCAGGTAATCATTCATCTTTGCTCTACAGGCCAAAGATATTCATCAGGTAATCATTCATCTTTTAGGACTGAGGATGATGAAAAATATTTTAAAGAACGAATTCAGTGAGATAAAAGACAAAGATTAGGGATTCGTCATTTAGTTTATCCAAATTCAAGAATAATCCATAATAATACTTTGTGGAGCAAAATTCAAGAATAAAGCCCAAAACTTGGATACAATCAAAGATAGTAACCTTAACAGATAATTTGGACAAATAGAAGAAAAATAAATTTTTCCGTGAATAGTGCCGTATACGTGAATAGTGCCGTATACGTGAATAGTAACCCCGACGAAAAAAGTAAGAATTTCAACATAAAATCCATGACAATATTTTTGTATAATGATATTGAGAAGAATAACATCATTTACGAAAGAAATAACATCCCTTACCTTAAAAGAACAGTATCTCTGACTGGAATATCGGATATAATACCGACGGAAGCTTGTACTGAATAGTAATACTCAAAGTATTGAAATACTCACAAAAATACGCTCGATATTATAGAGAGAAAAAACTTCTGATTCTGGTGTGATTTTCAATTCTAACCTAAGCACCCTATTTATAGGAAAAACTTAGGATGCCAAAGGAGACTAAATGAATAAAATATTATTATTTTCAAAATAATTTTCGCCGCCGCCGGCTGCTGCCCAAAATCAGATTTCAACAAAAGTGGGGCCCACCCATTAAATAATATATATATTTTCCGAAACTTCAATAATTCATAACAAATAGCCCATTTGTCAGAAAAATACAAATTCTATGTCCTTCCATAGGAAATTTAATTCTCTACAACTTTGCAGAAGGAAGTTTTTCCAAATTCCAAACATAAATTATCCGAAATCCAAAAACAGATGATTTCTCACACCAAAATATTGATAAAAACTCACCAGCGCCAATTCCTTCTTTAATATCCACAAAATAAATATTTTCTTATCATATAAATCAATAATTAATTATTCACAAATAATATTATAGAACTACAATATCAACAACCAGGTCGTTCCCAGGACAGAGGGGGCCTTCCGATAAGGACTTCTCCTTACTGGCGCGCAATTAAATAACCCCTCCTAGACAGAACTTCCTTAGACATTGTCAATAATGCTATCTAATAATATTATTCAAATAATATGAATTATTGAGTTGATAACGTGAAATACTGTGCAACGACAATTATTGAATCAATACTACAAAATATCAACTGTAGCCATTATTGAATCAATCATAAAAAATAGCAACGTAGCAATTATTGAGTCAATAAAATAAAATATCAACGTAGCAATTATTGAGTCAATAATATAAAATATTGAACAGTAAATACTGTAACAATAATTGAGTAGATTCCTTCTCACGTAAGACTCAATAATTCGAAATACTGTGCAATACCGTGTGCCACTGCGCAACACCGCGTATTGTATTTTAACCACCGGGTATTTCAACAGTACCAACGGTAACAACTACGCCGTTATCTTGTAAAAAAGTTATTTCTGTCGCTTTCTATATCCGACAGTTATTTCGTTGTGGGGGCCCACAAATAGCTGCGCCGTCGTACGAATATTCCCCGACAACAAGAATATTCCACGACCAAACGAATATTCCCCGACAACAAGAATATTTTATAACCACTTGTTCATTTTAAAAATGTTTGCACATTTCACCCATAACTTTCATATTTATCAAATCAACACCTTACTATTTCGAAATAATATATAAAGAAAATTAAATCTTTATTCATAAAAGTTGGGGTCTTACACTAAAGGAAGACAATGAGTGTAGTATCTGTCAATCCAACAAAAAATAACGATTATGGTGATAACTACGATCGTGGTGTTTGCCAAACAAATAGCAAAAACTGATGAAGCACATACAGTGACATTGGCCAACCTATAGAGAACAGACAAAAAGGATTGTTCATGGCTCAGCCTCACCATAGAGAGTGAACGAAAGATCACAGCGCAGAATGTTGAAAGAGCTGAGCATGACTAATCAGAAAAGTCTTGCAAAACCAGAAGAGCCAAAGCATTTAGACAAGTTGTCAATTCCTGATACAAGTCAAGGCAGCAGAATCATTGAAGTACTGCACGAGTGAAGAAGGAGAGGTTCTACATTATCAATCCAGAGAACACTCTCAGGATCGTAGTGTTGTCCAAACCAGTCGACGAGCAAAATTCTACAGACAAACTATGATCAAGCACATGATCATCTACATCAGAATTATGAAGATTGGTCATCTGATTATTAAAGCCTTGGCAACGTCTTAATATAAAGACTGACATTTGCATGTTGCTGAGTGAGGGCATCGATGCAGAAAAACAACTGCTTTAGCTCTGATCGAGGAAGAAAAAAAGAGAAATCAATGTGTCTACCACCTTGACATCTGAAAAGTAACTGCTCAAAGGTGTTAAGTGAAATAGTAGACCGCTGTGTCAGAAAAGTCAAAAAGGGGCTGTCACGTTAAGTCAGCAGTTTACACTAAATAACTCAAAATCTTTGAGGTAATTCAAATAGCTTCCAACGGCTATTTTCTAACGGGAAGATGATGGAGGAGTATATAACAGCTGAAGCTTCAAAGATGAAGATTTGTTAACTCTACGAGTTCTTCAGAGCTTAACAAAATATGTCTTAGTGACAGTAAGACTACCAGAGAAGAAGTGAAGCAGATATGATGAAGGGTCTTAACTGCTAGAAGCTTCACTCAACACAAATGAGAATGCCAATCACAATGGCATCTAAGCTGAGAGCCGAGAAGGCCAAGAAGACAAAAGGAAGAGTGGCAGACCATATAGCAGATTCAAAGGGCCACTCGACGATTCACCTTGAACAACTAGAGCTGAAGAGAAGTAGATGCAGAATCAAATCTGCACACAAGTCAATCAATGTTCAAAGGATGCTAAGTACCAAATAGAGTCTACAAGAAATGGAAAGACTTAGCATATCCTAATTGGTGAATAATGTGCAATGGTGAAATTAGATGAAGACAAGCATCAACAACAAAGATCAGCTGCACCAAGGTAGATGTGATAGACTGCTAAGTACTAAAGGACGTCGAGCTTAATGAACATCTTAGCAGTCCATCAAATCTAGTCTCGATGCAGAATGTTAGAAGATCACACCAAGCTGCTAAGTACCAAAGGATGAACAAGCTTCAAGTCATCTTAGCAGCTCAGCACCACCACCAACAACATCAACAAACAACCAGGGCCTGAGGTCCTTGTTCGAGGGACTAAATCAAAGTCAAGTCTGCTGGGCTTGCTGAGTACCAAAGGGTACAAGAGATTCTAAGTCTGCTGGGTAGCCTACAGTTCTAAGTCTATTGGGCTTGAAGAGTTCTTAGTGAACTGGAGTTCCAAGGCTGCTGGCTTTGAAGGAATCTTTATGATTTAAGAGTTACCCATTTCCTTAGTGGCATCCCTGCTTGTTGAAGCAGAAGAGTGGATTAGGATCTTGAGTCTCTGAACCACTTAAAATTCCCTCGTGTCATTTACTTTCAGTCATTTACCTTATGTACCTTAACCTGCTATAACTGCTATAACTATTATAACCACTTACAACTAAACTAACTCTAGAATATTGCTTATCAAGATATCTGTGAAGGGGATCTTTAACTTATCCCGTTGTGCTTGAAATGATTCTTATGTTTTTCATATGCTAATTACTTAGCAATACAAAATAAAATGGAAAAAAATTTGAAATTAAAAAGGATCTATTCAACCCTCCATTCTAGATCTATTGTGTGCCCTCTGGGAACTAACACAATACCAACGTACCAGGCATCACAGACACATCTTAGTGTGTGGCATTAAAAGAAATTAGTTCATCATGCTTTAATGCTATCTCCACTCTCGAATCCAAATATTGTGCAAGAACTATGAAGTCCAAGGCAGACTTAATATGGTGAAGTAGAGATGAACATACCTGACATGCTAGTAGTGGCAACGCAAACATCGTCGAAAGAATTTGGTGTGGGTTCAATCACCTTCGGGTAGACATTAATGCTACCTTCAAATTTTCTTGGATTTAACCGAAGAAGGATCTCAGATATCATTGAGCACCCAATACTCTTTAACAGTCTGTTCGACTATGACTTCAGATAAATATCTTCAAAAGTTGCATTAAAACTTCAGTCTCTCGTTTAGTATTGGCACTAGTCGTCATCACAATCATGTTGAAATTACTTATATATTTTCTTGAGATTTTGGCGGATAAAAGCTTTAAGGATAATATCACCATGATTTTTGGACGAAGGATCACTCGGATAAGTATCAACATATATGTGAATGCTCTATACATGTATTATATTTTATAGATTGGAATGGGGTACCTTCATAAACCAATTTTGGTCTCAACCTGCTCTTTTTACTACTTTGGGAAGGCGAGTTAACAACATCTGCGCACTCTATCATATCAACCTTAGTAGCTTGGAATTGTCTTCAGTAGAACTATCATCGATTCACTCTACTATAATTGAGAGTTCAGAATTCCATTCGGACATCCAATTTATGAGCAAAAGATTCTGACAAATTAAAAATTACTCATCTTTGGCAAATCCATCAGTACAACATGTTCACTCATGACACTTTAGGTAACAACAATCCACTTTGGATAATTACTGTTTGCTTCAGACTATATCACATCGACTTTATCATGTCTTTGGCTATCTACATTTGGAGATGTAAAGCCAGATCAAAGCCTCCCAAAGGGTTGGGAAGGCAATTTTGGCATTATAAGGTTGGATGGTGTTATAAGGTTGAACACGTTCAGTTCTTCGAAACGAATAATACTTGACTCAGTTTTACCGAACGAGTCTTATTTTTATGTTCAGCGCATCCAGTTATTTGGAATGGACGTCCGTTACATTCACTCATTTCTGCCAAATGAGTCTTCTTTTTTATGCTCGGCGCGTTCAGTTTTTCAGAATGGACATCCCTTACATTGACTTAGTTCTGTCGAACGAGTCTTCTTTTTATGTTCGACGCGTTCAATTCTTCGGAACGGATGTCCCTTATATTGACTCAGTTTTGCCAAACGAGTCTTATTTTTATGTTCGGCGCATCCAATTATTTGGAACGAACGTCCCTTACATTAACTCAATTTTGCTGAATAAGTCTTCTTTTTATGTTCGGCGCGTTCAGTTCTTCAGAACGGATGTCCCTTACATTGACTCAGTTTTGCCGAACGAGTCTTCTTTTTATGTTAGACGCATCCAGTTATTTGGAACGAACGTCCCTTACATTGACTCAGTTCTACCGAGCGAGTCTTTTTTTTATGTTCGGCGCATTCAATTCTTCAGAACGGACGTCCCTTATATTGACTTAGTTCTGTCGAACGAGTCTTCTTTTTATGTTCGGCGCATTCAGTTCTTCGAAACTGATGTCCCTTATATTGATTTAGTTCTGCTGAACAAATCTTCTTTTTATGTTCGGCGTATCCAGTTATTTGGAACGGATGTCCCTTACATTGACTCAGTTCTGCCGAACGAGTTTTCTTTTTATATTCGGCATGTTCAGTTCTTCGGAACAGACGTCCCTTACAATGGTATTCAGTTCTTGAAACGAATACTTTGTCTGAATTTCTAGTTTTTTGAAACGGAAGTTTTAATGTTTACTTACGTTCATTTCCTCAAAACGAACATTTTTATTCAGTTCTTCGGAACGAAAACAGTTAGTTCTTCAGAGCGAATATTTTAATCATTTGTTAAATTCAGTTCTCCGGGACCTCTATCTGATACCTCTCACAGGGGTCAGGAAGGATCTCTTTGGTTGTGATAAGGTTGGTTCTCTATATCTTCGGTTGTGATAAGGTTGGTTCTCTATATCTTCGGTTGGTATAAGGTTGGTTCTTTATCTCTTCAGTTGTGATAAGGTTGGTTCTCTATATCTTCGATTGGTATAAGGTTGGTTCTCTATCTCTTTGGTTGTGATAAGATTGGTTCTCTATCTCTTCGGTTGTGATAAGGTTGGATCTCTATATTTTTGGTTGCGATAAGGTTGGTTCTCTATTTCTTCGGATGTGATAAGGTTGGATCTCTATATCTTCGGTTAGGAATAGATTGGTTATTTATATTTTTGCTTGGGATAAGGATGGTTATTTATCTATCTTTGGTTGTGACAAGATCGATTATTTATCTATCTTCGGTGGTGATATGGGCGATTATTTATCTATCTTAGAATTGAATAGGGGAGTGGGGCGGCAATACTGATAGCCAAAAGATTCTGTTCGGCGTATGGTGTTTGGGTGTGACAGCTCGTCTTCGGTAGATACGGATCTTTTGTTGGTATAAATTTGTATACTATCTTATTTTAAGTTCCTTATAAATAAGAGACTGGGGGCAATGTTGGTGTGACACCCCCAAATCCGGTATCTTAATTTCCATAGGATTTAGTGTTCACTGTTCCAATATCATACAACTATCTACCCATAAATAATGAAATTCATTTATTAGATAAATAAATCATCATCTTACCTCATCTGACATAATAATAAATCATAAATCCCAGGTTATACTTAACCTTAAATCTCTGTTGCGGAAACGTAAATAAATAAATCTTAAGTCATCATACATAAATCTTGAACTTTAACATTCTTAACATCAACACAAGTCCTCAACACTTGTTAGCTTTTCCTTTGCCCTTGCTACTAGAAGGTACATCACTTCGTTCATTATTAGCTGCAATGTTATTATGCAAGAGTGAGCACGAATGCCCGCAAGTATAAAAATATGAAAGAATAATAACATGCGAGTGAAAGAATTCTGAATAACAGAAAGCTCAACATTTGAATCAAGAATATTAATCAAGAGTCAAATTACTTCTCAACTTTTGAATCAAGAATATTAATCGAGAGTCAAATTACTTCTGAGGGTCATTAAGACCTTGAACCGAGTCTTAGGTTGTCAAGTATATTAACCTTTCCAACCTTTAACAGTCATAAGACTATAGACTTTACTTCTCGTACTTAGGGAGATCAGCCCTTCGTACTGATACTGTGCACACTATCTTAACGCTTAAAGCATCTTCATTAATTCCCTATATTAGGGTTGTTCATCTCAGTTTGACATCAGAATCCGCACCAAATAAAGTTGGTTTGGATAACTCAATAAATGATATTCAAATTGAATATTAACTTCTCAAGGTATACAATCGAATGAGTATTGTACACTTAAATGATACTTTTAAAAGAATCATGACATTTCATGTGAAATTCTAAACTTGGATATTCAAGAGTAAGAATTTGCTCAACAATAGTAATTAAGCATATCAATTGCTCAATTTAAAGAGTTTAGTTTAGGAAACTTGCCCAACAATAATAGTAAGTTAGGGATAGAAAACTTGCATCGTGCGCAAGCTACAATTATTACTCACTTCTTTAATTACTCTTACCTATCACACATTTACAATATCAATTAATCACAGGTTCGATATGATTATTGATTTACAATTAGTGTACTTTGAACTCATTATTAGGTTTTTCAAATAATGGTTCACGTTGATTAATTAACTTGTTAATTAATCATATAACTTAAGTTATTAACTTGTATTAACAACTTATTACATACATAACATGTCTTCATGTTTATTAGACTTAAAATAATGTCTTCATATTTATATCACATTATTTAAAGTTTATAAATAATAATTTAAGTCACATAATTAATTCATTAATTAATCACGTAACATAATTTATTAAACTCATATCAACATCCTATCATATTTACAACATGTTTTCATGTTCATTAGATTAAAAACATTTTTCTCAAATTTCAACACTTAGCAAATTTTTCTAAAAATTCAGACGGGCGCGGCCGCGCGCCATTTAGCCTTGTACCCGGCGCGGCCGCGCGGCTACGTTTTTCCAGAATTTCCAGTTCGCGAAGAAAACAAAAATTCGGCCACTTTCTCAAATTTTACACCAATACACTGATTTATAGTATTACCCATGAAGTATAAACTTCACAGGAACATTATATATCATTTATAACATGTTCTTAACATTCCAAGTCATGTAATTACACAATCAAAACATTAATTTTCACTATTCTTCAAAACTTTCAAGAGTTTAATGAAAAACATAAAAATTCTCCTTACGGATTCGTTACTACACCGAATCCATTTATTTCAATTCTATTTTCTTTGTTTTAACGTATACAATCATATTCATGTATCAATTTAAATATAAACATATGATTCAATCATTAATTTAACCCATATGGGTTATTCACCCATATTCAATACTCTGTAATTTCATAAAACCCATTTATTAACAAAATTACTTGGTGTGATCAGTGTAAATCATGGATACATGATCTAACACATAATACTAACATCTACGGTCACATATATGATAACCTCATACTTTAATTTCCCAAAATGATTCTTAACAGAGAGTTTTTACAAAGACGTATAAAAACTCTGTAATTTTCTTCAAAACCCAATTAAGGCCAAATTAAATAAAATTGATCATTTTAAATCATGATTATATATTATAAAACACGTTATCATCACATACCCATATAGAAAAAATTATATCGTAACCCAATTGGGAAACCCAATTTCACAGAAAACTTAAAAGTACGTATTTAAGAAATCTTAATTTTGAAAACAAAAAAGAAGAATTACCTTTTAGTAGTGACGATAAATCAAAGTTAACAACACAATGATCTCTCAATTCTTCCTTTCTCAATTTCTCTCAATCTCTTCCTCTTTTTCTCTCTGAATTTTTTTCTGATATTTCTAAGTGTTTCTCTGATAATGGATTAGAAAAATAACGTATACGTATTATAAATACTACCGTTGTAGACTAACTCCTCCTAAGGCCTTATTTGGCTTGTTCCCTTATTCCTTTTCCATTTATTTTAATTAACTAGTTTACTATATAGTTAATTGTCACCTTACTTATTGATTAATTAATTTTATTTAAATCAATTAAATAAAATAAGATAATTCACATTAAATCACATTGTCACATAATTAATATTTTTATTTATTAATTATGTCAATTCATTAACTTATTAATTAATTATTAAATTAACTAAAGTAACATATGCTTATTTAATTAATTCAATTAATCAAATAAACTCAATTAAATATATACCTTGAACTATTAAATTACTACACATTAATTTAATTAATGTAACACACATAATTAAATTAATCTTCCATAAATTCATTAATTAATTATTTAACTCAATAATTAAATCATTAAAAATATTTATTTATTTCAATAAATATTCAAATATCTTTACAAAATTCTCGTTCGTCACAGTTGGGATGCAATTATTTGGGTCTAGCCAAAGTGTAGCCCAACTTATTTAATGGACCGAATTTGGTGTCGGCCCATATTCGTTTATTTGGGCAGCTTGCTCAAATAGAGGGAGAATCCTTATTAAAGTAAGATTGTGTTTTCTTATTTGATGGGATAAGTAGATCTAACTTGGTAAGAAAGCGATCAGTCATTAATTACAGTTATAAGGTGATTCTAAAAAGGACTCCTACTCATGGTTGGATTTGGGTGGACATTACTTCTATAAATATAGTAACAAGAAAGGGTTGGAGCACAGAATAACATAGGACACAAATAAACAATTTGTACTCTTCATATTATTTTTTATAGTGGATTTCTCATATCTCTCAGTGGTTTTTTCCCAATTGGGTTTCCACGTAAATTCTTGTGTCCATATTTTATATCTCTTACAATGATGAGTATTTGTTTATCTGTGTGTATTTCGTGAGTTTGAATTCACAACAATACAATCATCTACTCCCTCAACCGTTAGCGCTGTTTTGTCCTGCTATTTTGGTGATTTCGTCAGGCGTACAAAATCAGGTGTACGTTAACGGTCCATCCATAATATGCAAATCAAATACTTAGCTATCAACAATGTGACATGTGTCAACAATGTGACTCGTATAATTTGCAAAATACTTTTCTATCAAAATAAATTGTTTCATAGATAATAATTATGCTTTCAAAACAATAATAAATCATAATAAATTCATAACAATTTAATTTCGTGTTCAAAATTATATTGATGCATTCATATCTTTAAATCCCACATTCCTATTGACTAAGATTACAATAGCACTGTAAGGCCAAAAATTTCGATAATGTTAATGATCACGATTTTTACTAAGTTATCTATAAGATGCACACTCCTCAAAGGACATCTATCTAAAATGTTTGTGCCTCTTAGTAGGGTATCTATATTTAGTTCAGGAATTAAATCTAATCACTAACGGGTTCTATACATAGTCGAACTAAGAAATTCAAAAACCTTTTACAATCTTATCTATTATAAAACTATACTTGTTTCCCTATTCAAAATTATATATAATTCAAAAATAAATATTTGATCCAAAGTTTGGAATAAAAGAGCAACATGCTCATCAAAATGAAAGCCTTAAATAAAGTAACCAATTTTAAAACACTAGGTTTATGTATTCAAGTAACTACAAAGATGTAAATGAATGTAACTTAATTACAATAGTTTGTTTTGCAGAAAATAAGTTAAGTGTTGACATGTAGATCCGTCCACGCGCTCCAATCAATTAAGCGCGTTAAATTCTACACAGAAACGAGTAAGACACCGAGAGCTTGACGGCTTGGGCCGTCGGGGGATAGATCCGGTGTGAGAATAAGTACATATGGAATTTAGTCAACAATGGAGGGTAAAGTTCTAGCGCTGGAATATAGGACGAATGTGTGTACCTTTTTCCAAACCCTAACCTTGTACTTATAGAAATCCCATCACCTTTACAGAGTTCCTTCCCACATGCAACAGGATTCCTCATTAGGTATGATTCCTCATTAGGTATGATTCCTTAATGGGATCGTATAAAATCTTCCGGAGAAATAGTTGGATCGAATCCTAACTACCTTCCAATAATAGATAGCTTATCACAACCAACTTCCCCAGCCCAGGTCCCATAGGAGTGGGCCACCTTTAACTGGCTCGAACCCAATTATTAAGCTGGACCTCTAGGTTCACCACCTAACATAGCCCCCCAGTGTCCTGTTATATAAAGCACATATAACAGGAGACTATACAACCAGGCCCAAATAATTTGTCCAAAGCAAGGTCCACGAAACATAAGGCCTCCTTCAAAGCCTGAAAATGCTCCACGTCCCCATCATTACGCGCATTAATTGTGCCATATTCCTTAACCCGAGAAAATAGTACGAATTATGTTTGAAAGGCACACCAAATTATCATAACCGCCACTTACCCTTTTTTATTCTTCCGAATGTCTTCCTTGCACCTCCTCCATTTCTCCTTGATCTTCAACACAGTAAACCTTGCCAAAACTCTATACTCCTCTCTTCTCATGGCTTCTTCAATTACTCAAGACCAAAGTACAACCAACCTCCCCAATGAACTCCTTACTAACATCGCCACTCCTACCATGAATACTGACGATCTTATTTCCATGGATGCACCTGTAGCCACCGTTACCGAAGCCCCTCACGGCAAAGGTCCATCCACAACCTCCACCCTACCTCTGGTGACCCATCAACCCCTGAACCCCTTGAGGCACATTTGAGAGCTGAATATGAGTCAGAAAAGGCTTACCCCCATCTCAATACTCCATCCAACATTACCCCTGCGTAGCTTCCAACACTCCGCCACCAATACCAAATCCCACCGGAATATTCTATCCGGGTCCCTACATTGGAGGAAAGAATTTACTAGCGTCCTCAGGGAGAATGGACGACTGTGCATTTGTACGCCCTAAAATATGGTCTCCGATTCCCCCTTCCTGAATTCATTTCATCTTTCTTAGGGCTAATCGGTACCGACCTGGCTCAATTGATGCCCAACTCCTACATCTACCTCAACTCCTTTCTTGCATTCTGCAATCATTCCCAAACTGCCCCTGGTCTAGACTTCTTCTTTTCCCTGTTCAACCTATCGAAGAGTGGAGAATTGGGTTTACCACAGCTCGGCCTCCGACCCAGAATAATTACCTCTATAAATACCCCCTCCAGCAACCGAGGCTGGCACGCCCAGTGGATCTTTGTCAAAGGCACCGACCTGAAGCTACTACTGAGTTGGGCTTCCCCGAACGACCCTGTGCTGAAAGTGATGTAATTCCCTAAAGGCCGAGTAAAGGCCTTCTGAGCCTTCTATAACCAGATGAGGAAGATCGAATGGTCTATAAAACAGCTATTCGACTCCCTCTGGTTGTACCACTGTGGCTGTAAGTTCCTACACTCATCGTCTCTATTTATGTTCAAACCCTGATTTAGCTGCTAACGTACATCATTCTTGTTGTTTTTGTTGACCTTCAGTGACCATATTTAAGCCCAATGGGATCGAAGCCGGCAGACCCTCCAGGCCCCCATCCGATACACCAATAGTACAACCTATCACCGAACCGAAAACTAACATTGAGACCATCCTCATCACAAAGATTACTCTCGACACTCCTCCGCAGACATCCCCAGATGATGGCTCAAACCCCGCCCTTCGCGACGAGCTCCCCCTTCGACCCCAATCGAGGACCAATGTGGCGCCTCGACTTCTTACCAAGAAATTCGTGGCGATGACGAGATCCGACAAGCTTGTTTTGATGAAGAAGCAACTGAGGAAGCACATCAAACCCTCAGCCCCAAAAATGACAACCGCTAAGGCCCCTAAAATAATTGTTTCAATAGCAACTCTCCTTGACCCCCTCTAACCAACCAGGCAAGGATCTTGAGATCGAGCCTCTTCGAAAAAAGGCCAGGGTGGAGGAAACTCCTCCGCCCGCCCCCCGATTATTCTCCCTCCTCCACCTCCACCACCACCATCGCCAAAAAAAAAAGGTGGATGAAGAGCCCCCGCGATAATTTTTGAACACCGTGTTTTCCCGGGATCTCCCTGACAACTTTCCCTATTAAAATTTTAATGCCTTCGTCCTTCCGGGTGACGATAACAAATTCGAAGATCTCCTTCCCGAGGACCTTGTAATAGGAACCTCTGTCCATATGGGTCGGGTAAGAGCAATTTTTTTTACAATCTATAGAACTGAGTGTCTTTTTTGTTTATTCTTACTTTAAATTTTGAATCTTCAGGCACTATCCACTTTTGGTCGACTGCTGCTCCGGGTGGAGGATATCTCTTAGCAGAAGAAAGAGCTGGAAAATACTATCCAACACCTTCAAGCAGACCTTCAAAATAGGGCCAGGGAAAGGGAGGCTGACCGGCAAAGGGTCCATACCGCTCTTCGTCACGCCGACTCCCTAGCTCTCGAGCTGAAGAAACTGTCTTTGGAGACAAAGGAGATAAAGTGGAAATACTCCGGGCTTCTGGAACAAAAGGAGTAACTCATCCGAAGCCGATCAGAGCTGTTGAAGAAGAGGGATCACCTGAACAAAACATATAACATGCTTGCTCATGAGTACGAAAAGGTGTGCTCTTAATCTCGGACGATGATCGACACTGTGACCAAACTGGAAGGAGAGGTTAAACGTCTAGAGGCCGAGAAGAGCATGATTTCTGAGGAGGATAGGATGAAAATCATTGAGCAATATCAAGAGTCCTCCGAGCTGACGGACCATATCATAGCCCAATTTGCTGAGGGTTATCAGAGCCATAAAGACAAGATAAGGGAAAAGATGCTGACCGTCGGACTAGATACCTCTATTATGGATCCGGACGATGAGATCGATCCTCTTACCGAGCTTCCTTGATTTTGCTCGTACTTTCTGTATTCAGTCTTTCCTCCTGTAATTGAACTGATATTAATGATAAAGCTGTGTTCTCCAAATGTTCTGTGAATTCCTTTATGAAGAAAATTGTGACACTCATTCAAAAATTATAACAACTTAATGAAGACGAGTTTGCTCCGAGGAGCTGAACTCGGGTTCGCCTCGAGGGGCTGATTAATTTAGTGATGTCGAGTTCGTTTCGAAGAGCTAAACTCGGGTTCGCTTCGGGGAGCTGAACACATGTAACGAGTTCACTTCGAAGAGCTGAACTCGGGTTTGCTTCGAGGAGCTGAAAACTGTAATGATTACAAATTTACTTCAAAGAGCTAAACTCGGGTTCGCTTCGAGGAGCTGAACACTTTGGTGATGATGAGTTCGCTTCAAAGAGCTGAACTCGGGTTCGCCTCTAGGGGCTGAACACTAGTGGTGAATTTGCTTCGAAGAGCTAAATTTGGGTTTGCTTCGAGGAGCTGAACATTGTAATGATTACAAATTCACTTTAAAGAGCTGAACTCGAGTTTGCTTCGAGGAGCTGAACATTTTAATGATGACGAGTTCACTTTGAAGAGCTGAACACTTTATTAACGATGAGTTTGCTTTGGAGAGCTGAACTTGGGCTTGCTTCGGAGAGCCAAACCTCATACGAAAAAATATGAAAACAAATACTGAAAAAATAAAGTGACAACACTTTTGGGAATGAATTGAGTACTCGTTTTATTGATGCGTTTACTAAAAATTACATAAAAGAAAGACTCTGTTAATAACTACTGAAAGTACTTCTGAAACCTACCAGCGTGCCAAGTGTTTTTGATCTCCGTTCCATCCACATCTCGCAGCCGGTAGGTTCCTGGCTTTGGTACCTCAATAACTTCATAGGGGCCTTCACAGTTTGGCATCAACTTCCCAAGATTTTGAGGTATGGAGGCTTCGACTTCTCTAAGGACCAGATCTCCCACTTCGAACCTTCAGAGTTTTACATTTTTATTGTAATGCCGTGCTACCCTATTCTGGTAGGCGGCAAGCCTTATCAGGGCCGGCCCTCTCGCCTCGTCTAGCATGTCTAAATTGATTCAAAGTCCCTCGTCATTGTACAAATCCTTGATCTGGCAGACCCTAAAGGAGGTGGATCCTATCTCTACCAGGATAAGAGCGTCAGTCCCGTAGGCCAACCTGAAGGGAGAATCGCCTGTGGTTGTTCTTGGAATGGTTCTATATGCCCATAACACGCTTAATAATTCGTCAGGCCATCTTCCCTTAGCATCATCTAGTCTTTTTTATGCCGTTCAATAGGGTTCGATTAGTGACCTCGACCTGGCCATTCGATTGGGGATGTGCCACCGAAGTCTTTCGATGCTGAACTCCCAATTCTTTTAGGAAAGCCTCGAATCTCGACCCCACAAATTGTCTACCGTTGTCCGAGACTACTGCCAAAGGGATTCTGAATCGGAACACCACAAACTCTTTTATGAATTTCAGGCATTCTTGTTCGGTTATCTGTCGGAGAGGTTTAGCTTCCACCCACTTAGTTATATAGTCGATAGCTATAATCACGAAGCTGACCTGTCCCTTCGCTTTCGACAATGGTCCCAAAATATCGACTCCCCATACTGCAAAAGGGATCGGAGATAACACCGAGTAGAGTTCTTCGGGAGGCTGGTGAGCGATAGGGCTGTTTAACTAGCATTTCGGGCATTTTTTCACATAGTCCACGACTTCTTTGAAGATCGTGGGCCAGTAAAACCCCTATCGCAGAACTTTATAAGCCAAAGATTTAGCTGCCATGTGGTGGCCGCAAATGCCTTCGTGAACTTCCTGAAGGGCATAATCGAATTCTGGCGGAGCCAGGCACTTTAGTAAAGGCAATGAGTGTGCCCTTTGATATAGGTCTCCGTTGATCAGCAAGAAATTGGAACTCCTGTGTTTAATTTTCTTAGCTAAGAACTGATCTGAAGGCAGGGTTCCATCGGCTAGGTAATTGAGATATGGTGTCATCCAGCAGGCTGATATCTCTATGCGCATGACTTCTGAATGCTGTATACTTGGTTGGTTAAGGAATTCTATGTAGACTGAGCCACTGAATGTGCTGGCGTCTGTGGTGGCCAACTTTATTAGAGCGTCGGCTATGGTATTGTTGGATCGGTCGACGCCTTCGAAACCCACACTGACGAAGTGTTGTAGCTGATCCTTCACTTCGGCCAAATATCTCACAATTTTTGTTCCTCAGGCCGCGTACTCGCCCCGAGACCTGCTTCACCACCAACTGGGAGTTGCTAAAGATGACCAATTTTTGTACTTCGAGGCTTTTGGCGAGTCTAATGCCCGCTAGAATTGCTTCGTACTCTACCTCATTGTTAGTTGCTCTGAATCCAAAGCGGATTGCTTATTGTACCTTAAAATCGTCCGGACTAGTCAGAATGATTCCCGCTCCACTTACATCCGATGTGTCCATGAAGCTTGACTCAATTGTCCTCCCGACACTGTGTTGATCGTATCCTCTCCAGGATCAGAAAAGGAGCATTCCACTATAAAGTTGGCTAAAGCCTGACCTTTTATCGCTGTTCTAGGGTGATATTCCAGAAAGAACTGGGTCAGTTCTACCGCCCATGCTGCCAGAAGGCCATAAACTTCTGGTCGACCTAGTACCTTTTTCAATGGTTGGTCGGTGTACACCACAATGAGTCGGCCCTGAAAGTACTGCCTCAGCTTCCGACTTGCTATGATTAGTGCGTAGACAAACTTCTCAAGATTCGGATATCTTATCTCCGCGTCTCGGATGGCATGGTTCACATAATATACCGGGTGTTGGGTGCTCGCTATCTCCCAGACGAATACTGCTCCAACTGCTAGCGAACTAGCTACTAAGTAAAGATATAGGGGTTCTAACGGGATCGGCTTCACTAATAATAGTGGGGCCGAGGACAAATAAATCTTGATACCTTGGAAGGCTTCTTCACATTCTGACGTCCATTGAAATGTTTTGTCGTTCTTTGGTCCTTTCAGTGTGTCAAAAAATGGTAGGCATTTCTCGGCTGATTTGGAAATAAACTGGCGCAGTGCGGCAATTCGACCTGTCAGTCGCTGTACATCTTTGTATGACTGAGGGGACTTCATGTCTATGATGGCCTTTATTTTC
This sequence comes from Panax stipuleanatus, assembly GCA_020205555.1. Taxonomy (NCBI): domain Eukaryota; kingdom Viridiplantae; phylum Streptophyta; class Magnoliopsida; order Apiales; family Araliaceae; genus Panax; species Panax stipuleanatus. The sequence continues at coordinate 175,632 of JAINUT010001535.1, read as the reverse complement.
TTCGAATTTGCCTCTATTCCTCTTCTGCTGATTAAATAGCCCAAAAATTTACCCGATCCGAGGCTGAAAATGCATTTGGTCGGGTTCAATCTGAGCTTATAACGTCAAACTATTTCAAAACAATCTTTCAAGTCCTCCAAGTGGCCTTGTGTTGACATACTTTTTACTATCATATCATCGACGTAGACCTCCATGCTTTGACCCAGCTATTTTGAGAAGATATTGTTCATCATCCTCTGGTATCCCCGTCATTTAGCAATCCGATTGTCATTTTTTTATAGGCATAAACTGATCTGTGGGTGATGAATGCCGTCTTTGGAATGTCTTCTTTGTGCATCAAGATCTGGTGATAGCCTGAGAACGCATCCATGAAACTTAACAAGGCGTATCTAGAGGTAGCATCGGTCAGTTGGTCAATGTGGGGGAGTGGGTAGAAGTCTTTTGGGCAGGCCCTATTCAGATCTGTGTAGTCTATGCATACTCTCCACTTCCCATTTTGCTTTTGGACTAACACCACGTTAGCCATCCATTCGGGATAATCGATCTCGAAGATGAAGTCCGCTGCAAGGAGTTTTACTATTTCTTCATCGATTATCTTCTGCCTTTCTGGGGCTAAGACCCTCCACTTCTACCTGACTGGCTTCTTTGTTGGGTCTACATGTAATCTGTGTTTGACGACTTTTGTTTCTACTCCCGGCATGTCACTCGGGACCCAAGCAAAGATGTCGGCATAGCCCTGTAATAGCCCTACTAAGCCTGTCCAAAATGGTTCGGGGAGGCCTGCCCCGATACTGATCATCTTGTCTTTCCTTCCCCGGATTAACTCTACTTCCTCGGTTTCCTTGGCCGGCATGACGAGGGGCTCGATGCTGCCTTCTGTGAAGGGTTCAATCTCGATTTCCATTGTTTATTTTTGCTTACTGATTTCGACCCCCGCGGAGATCAGAGCATTTCAGTAACACCTTTTTGCCAAATCGAGGTCTCCCTTCACCTCTCCAACTCTGCCTGGGGTGGGGAACTTCATTTTGAAATGTGGAATAGAGGTTACTACTTGCAGAGCTGTCAGTGTCGGTCTTCCCATGATGGCATTATAGGACGAGTCGATGTGTACTACAAAGAACTTGCAAATTATTTCTACTTGCTTGGGTGCTGTTCCAAAATTTACTGGCAGTTCTATCGTTTCTGCGACCTTCACTGGTTCGTTGCTGAATCCGTATAGGGGGGATTCTTGCCCAATTTCCATTTTTCTTCCCTCTAGGTCCAGCCTCTGCTATATATGGGCATATAGAATGTCCATCGACGACCCGTTATCGATCATCATTCGCTTCATATAGATCGACCCCACCTGGGCCGTTATTACCAAGGCTCCTTCGTGAGGTTCGATCGATTTCGAGGGGATATCTTCGTCGGTGAAGCTGATTATCAAGCCCAGCTATGATCTACCTCTCCCAGTGGGTTGGTCGGTTACTGAGAAAACTGCGTTAAAAAATCCTCGTCTTTTCCTCCCTGAGATCCTTCCAACCTACCCGCCTGAGATCACGTCAAAAAACCCGACGAGCTGCTTGGGTCTGATCTTGCGGCTGGGCCTGGCTAGATGGATTTTGAACTGGAATGTTGTCCGGTACTTGTGTTTGGGGGGCGCCTCGTCCTGCTACTTACTGGATCAAGGCACTGCTCTGGACATTTTTCTCGATTAGGTCTCTAAGTCCCCAACAAGAATCTGTGGAGTGCCCCGCTGATCCATGATAATCACAATATAGGTTCGGGTCACCTCTGTACGACCGTGACATGCTCCCGGCTTCCTCAAAGTATGGTTTATCTCTGATGTGTTCCAGGATGGTGGTCCGATCTGTGTTCTGCTGGGTATACACCTTATTTACCTGGTTATTCGGATAAGTCTGCCGCCATCCTCCTGAACTACCATCGTTATTATTTCGTTTCTTTGGATTGTGATCGACCTATCCGCGTGTTTCCCTTTGTAAGTACCTTTATCCTGATACTTTGGTCTATCTGTCTAGCTGAACTTGAGGCTGCTCATTGCGTCTTCTATTACTATAATTTCCTCGGCTTTATCGAATGCCTCAGCCAAACTCCTCGGATGGTTAAACATCAATTCTTTCACTAATTTTTTTTTGATTTATCTAGGCTTAATCCATTCTGAAACAGGCCAACGACCTGTAGGTCATTCAAGTCTGTCACTTGCCCGACTGCTTCTCGAAATCGTTTGACGTATTGACCACGAGTTTTGTTGTAGAATTATCGTATTTGAACAACAACCGGATAGGTTTGCCTCTTCTTTTTGAAAGTAGTATGCATACAAGCCAATCATGTATGATGATAAAGCATATACTTTGGAGGCAATCTTATTTATTTATTAACAAAAATATTCATTTATTAAAGGTATTTAATTATCTATATGGTGCTGTTTTTATAATATGTAAATAACCCATAGTTTTAAGCAATGCTTTTAGAATCATGATGATGATCATGCCAATGAGATCTAAATTCTTAGAAAGCTCTAAAACTAAAATAGTTCCTAATCATGGGATTACTAAAAAGGGGATTAGTAAATCCGGATAGATTAGTACATATGTTGCTTGCTCATTAGATGAGGATGATTGATCTCATAATCATTTGTGTGGAGACACTAAAGCAAGTATGTAGGTGCTTATTGGAGAATAAGTTCACTGAACGTGACTCGCTATGGAATACCTAATGGAGTTTTACTCGCCTGTCAATAGGAATTCCTAATGTGATAGTAGTACAAGTGATCCTTGGACTTGAGATCATCATAGTATCTTGTATGTAATGAATTATACTTTGACTTATTCCTTAAAGCCCTTTAGGGTATATAAAAGGGTATGCTTGGGTATAATGAGTTACATATGGAGACAATGAATGATCAATAAAGAATCTACCACCTCTAGTAAAGGAGGAGATATGTCCTATGTGATTCGTTAAATGACAACCCAGGAATCCTTGGCCAAGGTAAAATGAAATTAGAAAGGAGTTTCTAATTTACATTATTTGGAGTTGTGCATTTTCTAATCGAAATACATATAATTAAATAAAATAAGACTTGACAGTAAATTCATGTCTTATATTTAATTGGGACATTGTATGGTGGAAGGATTGAATTGTATGGTAACTATTTACTCACAGGTTCTTTTATGATTAATGTTGAAATCTATATTATCTGGAAAGTCGTTGATCGCTAGGGAGGCTTATCCCTATTGTAGAATAAATATTATTTATTTAAATAGATTATTAGTTTAATTTATTTATTTAAATAAGATTAGAATTGTTCTAATTGATTTATTCACAACCGGTTTAATATGGAGAACCTAAAGGGTCACACCATAAAAGGAAGAATAATTATTTAAGAAGGTAATGGCATAATCGTAATAATGCATTAAGTGAAATTAATTTAATCTATGGTGATAGAATAAATTAAATAGGTTAATATTTATTATTTAATATTTTGGAAATATTAAATATAAATTAATAAGAGGAGTCTTAATAATATTATTATAATTATTATTATTTTAATTTCTAAAGGAGTTTAGTAATTAATTTAATATTAGTACTCTCATTTACTCCTAATAAGATTAGGAGACAAATTAATTAAATAAATTTAATTAATTATTTCCCATGTGGTGGGAAGCCTAAATTAATTAAAGGAGTTTAATTAATTAAAAGAAATCCCATGTCTAATAGGATTAGAAGGGTTGACCAATATCTATATAAGAGGATTCTTATAATAGATATTACTTGATGCAATTCCAATTGTTGGAGAGTACTCCTTTTCTATAGAGGATAGAAAACTAAGTCAACCACCCTCCTTTTTGATAATTCATCTTCCTTGGTGGATCACCTCTAGAGGCCAAACACTTGGGTGGCTAACGTTGATCAAAGGAAGGAATCTAATCCGGAAATTCAAGGAGATCACGAAGAACAAGGAGTTGAACTAGTACCTGTGGAAGCTTCGTTCTACAAGGGTATGATTCCATAACTTCTTATTTATCGTTTTAAATTAATAATTTGCATAAAAGATGATCCGGGTAATGGTTTTGTAGAAATTTTTTTAAACTCTGATATACCATGCTTCCGCTATTTTTTGCAATTTGATTGCGTCACGATTTCGTACAAACCCAACAGTGGTATCAGAGCCAAACTTTTATGCAATTATTAATTTATTTTTGATTTCATATACATATGGGTATATATTTAAAATAATTTATTGGGCATAATTTTATTGTATAAAATTAATTTTTTTTAAGAAAAAAAAAATAACGTTTTTTTTTTTGGGACGAATCACAAATTTTTTTTTTTGGGTGCTAATCTTGAATTCTGCAAAGAAAATGTGTTGTCTCTTTCTTACTCCAAAAAGAATGTGACCCATCAGGAAAGGACTCTTTTAATAAAAGAAGGTGACTTCTTTTTAAAAAAATAAATATGATATATTTATATATTATATTCTAAATAATTTTATAATTAAAATAAAGAGTTTATTTTAATCTTGAAATTGGATTTCATGCAATTTAAAATTGCCCATTAAATGATACTCATATATATATAGAATATTTTAATTCATGAGATGAATATTTATTTATTGATATATATGGTGATATGTATGATAATAAATGGGGATTGATTATGGACTATTTGACCAATGTGATTGGATTTTATTTTAGTTGAATGCTTGAATGAATGGGTTTTATTAAATGGGGTCTGTGTACCTCGTCTTCTCTAATTTATTTATTTTTTGTGACGTAAAATTCTATCTCCTTCCTATGTACTTCCCCTTGACTGCTGATCAAGGTTTCTATTTAAATTAAATAGTTTAATGTAATAGAAATAGTTAGAATTATCTTGAAAAAATTGGAGACCAAGGAGCGCGTGAAGACCCGTTTGTATGGAGCCCGGGTTTAAATGTAATAGTTATATTTAAATTTAAATTCTTGCACTCCTAGGTTTGACCTTTTGGTTCACTTGGTGGCTCTAGTAAACCAAACTAGAATAAAAGTCTATAATCAATCTGGGTAGAATATAGTATTCTATATTGCATGCTAAATATTATATATATTATATTTTATGCAAACATGCTTCGCATGTTTAATAAAATGACGCGTATTTTATATATATATGTGCATGCACGCTAAACAAGATGAGACAAATAATAACAAATCCCTCAAAGAAATAATATTAAGTCCGAAGCGTTCAAATGATATTTGGAATATCGAACGTCGCCTTCTAGCATGATAAATTAATAGAGTATTAAATATTTAATATGAGCTTGTTGTGCTATCCACAAGGCGAGTATTGCATATTTAAGATGTTAATTAATCACATTTGATGCTTATCAAGAAAATTGAACGATCTAGTCTTGTTGTGCTATCCACAAGGACGAACATTTTTCTTTTTTGAATTTATAGAAGTGCTAGGCTGGACTTAACTTAAATCGTTTTAGTTCGGATGTGCACACACTTGACCATTATGATTTAAGAGGCAAAATAAAAGGAGTTATATAGTGATGTAATTGACAAGAGTTGTCTACCTATTTATTTGTATATCGCTTGTTGTGCTATCCACAAGGTTATATACATTTGAAATGGGATCCTTATTCTCACTAGCAAATCTTTAATTAGATGTTGCCGAACTATATAAGTGAGGGTAATATAGTTTGATAAAAATAGTGGGAGATACCAATTTAAAATAAAGACTTAAATTTATTTTGGTATGCAAAATTAATAAAATGAATGTTTGCTAAAATGTTATTTTTCACATGCAAAATTTTAAAAATGTCAAAATCACTAATTTCACTGCGAAGCATACTTGATGCTAATAAGCTTACCGGGCCGAATTATACGGACTGGCTAAGAAATCTGAGAATAGTTCTCACTGCTGAAAAGATTTCTTATGTCCTAAACTCACCTGTCCCTGGAACTGTTCCAGAAACAGCCTCTGAGGAAGAGATTGCCACCATTGTAAAGTGGCAAGATGATGCATCTGTGGCTCAATGCATCATGCTCGCATCCATGAATAACGAGCTTCAGCGTCAGCACGAAAACATGGATGCTCCTACTATGTTGATTCACCTCAAGGAGTTGTATGGTGAACAAAGTAGGACTGCTAGATATGAGATATCTAAGGAGCTCTTCCGATCTCGGATGACCAAAGGCAAAGTGAACATAAAGGAACAAAAGAAATCTGATCCAGCTAGCAAAGGAATGTGCTTCCATTGCAACGAGCCGGGTCATTGGAAGAGGAACTGCAAGAAGTTTCTGGCAAAGAAGAAGCTTGGAGAAGCTTCGACTTCCAATCAAGGTTTGTTCATGATTGAAATTAATTTTTCAGAAAGTCAAAATTCTACTTGGGTATTGGATACCGGCTGTGGTTCTCACATATGTAATAATGTGAAGGGACTGGTCAGAAGTAGAAAGCTGAACAATGATGAGGTGATCCTACGAGTGGGGAATGGAGCAAAGGTTGCTGCATTAGCTGTAGGAACTTATTATTTAGCAATGCCTTCGGGCAAGTCCATTTATCTTAATAATTGTTATTATGTTCCGAATATTATTAAAAATATTATTTCAATTTCTGTATTGGATATGGAAGGATTTAACGTTGTTATAAAGAACAATAGTTGTTCTATTTATAAAGACGATATTTTATATGGTGTTGGAAATTTGCGAAATGGACTTTATACACTTGACTTACAAGAAAATATTTTTCAAATTGAACAAACTAAGAAAAGGAAAAGAGATGATATTAATTATACCTACATGTGGCACTGTAGACTCGGTCATATCAATGAAACAAGATTATCCAAGTTGCATAAAGATGGGCTCTTTGAGTTATCTGATTATGAATCATATCCACCTTGTGAATCTTGTCTCATGGGTAAAATGACTAAATCTCCTTTTAGTGGAAAAGGAGAAAGAGTTACAGAGTTGTTGGCATTGATTCACACAGACGTTTGTGGACCTATACAACAAGTGCACGGGGTGGGTATTCTTATTTTATTACTTTCACTGATGATCACTCAAGATTTGGACATGTGTATTTAATGAAATACAAGTCAGAATCATTTGAAAAGTTCAAAGAATTCAGAAGTGAAGTAGAGAAACAAACGGGCAAAAGTATAAAGATATTTCGATCAGATTGAGGTGGAGAATACTTAAGCGGTGAGTTTCTCAATTATCTCAAAGAAAATGGTATAATCTCACAATGGACTCCTCTAGGTACACCACAGTTAAATGGAGTATCTGAAAGGAGAAATCAAACACTGTTGGACATGGTTCGATCTATGATGAGTTTTACCGACCTTCCAATTTCCTTATGGGGATATGCCCTAGAAACGGCTGCATACCTACTTAACAAGGTACCTACCAAATCCGCCCTAAAGACTCCATATGAGATATGGAAGGGGAGGAAACCAAATCTTAAGCATGTTAAGACTTGGGGTTGTCCAGCTTATGTCAAAAAGTTTGAAAACGATAAGCTACAGACTAAATCCGATAAGTGTAGATTTGTGGGATACCCTAAAGAAACTTTAGGGTATTATTTTTATCATCCAACTGATCAAAAGGTGTTTGTTGCGAAACATACTGCCTTCTTGGAAAAGGATTTTATCCATGAAGGGGTCAGTGGGAGTAAGATATATCTTGAAGAAGTTCAAGACCCACAAATTACCACGGATCAAAGTCAGGTACCTGACAAAGTAGAAGAACCTACTATACCACACCCTGTTCGTAAATCTGGAAGAGTACCGAAGAATCCTGAGAGATATAGATTCGTTATAGAGGATGACGTTGAGGTACACGTCATGAATGATGATGATCCATTGAATTACGAACAGGCTATGAGTAATAAAGACTCAGGAAAATGGCTTGAAGCTATGAAATTCGAAATGAACTCCATGTATGAAAACAAAGTATGGACTTTGATTTCACCACCTGAAGGCATTAAGCCTATTGGGTGTAAATGGGTCTTTAAAAGAAAGACTGGAGCGGACGGCAAGGTAGAGACCTATAAGGCCCGACTGGTTGCAAAAGGTTTCAAACAAAGACAAGGAGTTGACTATGATGAAACCTTCTCACCAGTAGCTATGCTCAAGTCCATTCGAATTTTGCTTGCGATCGCAGCTTATAACGACTATGAGATCTGGCAGATGGACGTGAAAACGGCCTTCCTCAATGGGAAACTTGAGGAGGATGTGTATATGACACAGCCAGAGGGATTTGTTTCAAAGGTTGGAACAAATCAAGTCTGTAAGCTGCAACGATCCATTTATGTATTGAAGCAAGCTTCTCGTAGATGGAACATTCGTTTTGATGAGACAATCAAAGAGTTTGATTTTGTCAAAAACGACGATGAACCATGTGTGAACAAGAAGGTTAGTGGGAGCGTAGTTTCATTCCTTGTATTATATGTTGATGATATATTACTGATAGGGAATGACATTCCTATGCTACAATCGATTAAAATCTAGTTATCTAAACACTTCTCCATGAAGGACTTGGGAGAAGCATCCTATATTTTGGGGATAAAGATCTATAGAGATAGATCTAAAACGATGCTTGGTTTATCCCAAGGAACGTACATTGATGCAATGCTAAAGAGGTTTAGCATGGAAGATTCCAAAAGAGGTCTCATGCCGATGAGCCATGGAATACATCTCTCCAAGAAACAGGCCCCAAAGACACCTGAGGAGAGAGACCGTATGAGTAAGATCCATTTTGCTTCTGCAATAGGATCTATCATGTACGGTATGATATGTACTAGACCGGATGTTGCTCATGCACTTAGTGTAATGAGCAGATACCAGTCAAACCCTGGAGAAGAGCATTGGAAGGCAGTGAAGAATATCCTAAAGTACTTGAGAAGGACTAAAGATATTTTTCTTGTCTACGGTGGGTCTGAATTATAACTCAAGGGATTCACAGACTCAAGTTTTCAAACAGACCAAGATGATAGTAAATCTGTTTCAGGGTATGTGTTTACCTTGAAAGATGGTGCAGTGAATTGAAAAAGTTCCAAACAACAAAAGGTTGTTGGTTTAGTGACAAAGACAAAGTATATAACTGTAAGCGAAGCTGCAAGTTGATGTTTTAGATGAAAAGTTCATTACAGAACTAGGAATAGGTCCTAAGTCTCATCTTGCATCTAAACATGTGTTGCGGCACTTTGATTAAAGAAATCATTGAAAGAGGAGAGTGTAGACTCTCAAGACAACATTGCAGATCCATTAACTAAAGCTTTAACACAACAGCAGTTTGATCGTCACTTAGAGAAGTTGGGTATGAGATACCATGGCGATTGGCTTTAGTGCAAGTGGGAGATTGAAAGTAGTATGCATACAAGCCAATCATGTATGATGATAAAGCATATACTTTGGAGGCAATCTTATTTATTTATTAATAAAAATATTCATTTATTAAAGGCATTTAATTATCTACATGGTGCTGTTTTTATAATATGTAAATAACCCATAGTTTTAAGCAATGCTTTTAGAATCATGATGATGATCATGCCAATGAGATCTAAATTCTTAGAAAGCTCTAAAACTAAAATAGTTCCTAATCATGGGATTACTAAAAAGGGGATTAGTAAATCCGGATAGATTAGTACATATGTTGCTTGCTCATTAGATGAGGATGATTGATCTCATAATCATTTGTGTGGAGACACTAAAGCAAGTATGTAGGTGCTTATTGGAGAATAAGTTCACTGAACGTGACTCGCTATGGAATACCTAATGGAGTTTTACTATCCTGTCAATAGGAATTCCTAATGTGATAGTAGTACAAGTGATCCTTGGACTTGAGATCATCATAGTATCTTGTATGTAATGAATTATACTTTGACTTATTCCTTAAAGCCCTTTAGGGTATATAAAAGGGTATGCTTGGGTATAATGAGTTACATATGGAGACAATGAATGATCAATAAAGAATCTACCACCTCTAGTAAAGGAGGAGATATGTCCTATGTGATTCGTTAAATGACAACCCAGGAATCCTTGGCCAAGGTAAAATAAAATTAGAAAGGAGTTTCTAATTTACATTATTTGGAGTTGTGCATTTTCTAATCGAAATACATATAATTAAATAAATTAAGACTTGACAGTAAATTCATGTCTTATATTTAATTGGGACATTGTATGGTGGAAGGATTGAATTGTATGGTAACTATTTACTCACAGGTTCTTTTATGATTAATGTTGAAATCTATATTATCTGGAAAGTCGTTGATCGCTAGGGAGGCTTATCCCTATTGTAGAATAAATATTATTTATTTAAATAGATTATTAGTTTAATTTATTTATTTAAATAAGATTAGAATTGTTCTAATTGATTTATTCACAACCGGTTTAATATGGAGAACCTAAAGGGTCACACCATAAAAGGAAGAATAATTATTTAAGAAGGTAATGGCATAATCGTAATAATGCATTAAGTGAAATTAATTTAATCTATGGTGATAGAATAAATTAAATTGATTAATATTTGTTATTTAATATTTTGGAAATATTAAATATAAGTTAATAAGAGGAGTCTTATTAATATTATTATAATTATTATTATTTTAATTTCTAAAGGAGTTTAGTAATTAATTTAATATTAGTACTCTCATTTATTCCTAATAAGATTAGGAGACAAATTAATTAAATGAATTTAATTAATTATTTTCCATGTGGTGGGAAGCCTAAATTAATTAAAGGAGTTTAATTAATTAAAAGAAATCCCATGTCTAATAGGATTAGAAGGGTTGACCAATATCTATATAAGAGGATTCTTATAATAGATATTACTTGATGCAATTCCAATTGTTGGAGAGTACTCCTTTTCTATAGAGGATAGAAAACTAAGCCAACCACCCTCCTTCTTGATAATTCATCTTCCTTGGTGGATCACCTCTAGAGGCCAAACACTTGGGTGGCTAACGTTGATCAAAGGAAGGAATCTAATCCAAAAATTCAAGGAGATCACGAAGAACAAGGAGTTGAACTAGTACCTGTGGAAGCTTCGTTCTACAAGGGTATGATTCCATAACTTCTTATTTATCATTTTAAATTAATAATTTGCATAAAGGATGATCCGGGTAATGGTTTTGTAGAAATTTTTTTAAACTCTGATATACCATGCTTCCGCTATTTTTTGCAATTTGATTGCGACACGATTTCGTACAAACCCAACACTTTTATTACTGTCGAATTGGGTATGGAACTTATCGCTTAGACTTCTCTAGGATGAGATCGAGTTGGGAGCCAAAGCCATCATCCACTGTCGAGCGTCTTTTCTTAGAGTAGTCATGAACATCTGACATTTTGCGACTTTTGAATAGTCGTAGTAATCCATCAGTCGTTCGTAGGCATAGCTGTGCTCATAAGGGTCTCCCGATCCGTCGTAACTCTCCATCTGGGGGGGTTTCTTGCTTGGGTCGGCCTTTTCCCTGGTGATGTGTGGGGAAAACGGGGAAGAGTATTTAATGGGGGTTGTGTCATATTTGTGCCCCCCGCCAGTCGCCTTTCCAACTCGTCTACCTTTCTGGCCAGTTCTTAATTCTCGTCCTTTTAATGACAAGTGTTCCTTCCTTTTGTGGCTTATCTATCGATTCTTGCATCTCGTCTTATCTGGATGGTGTATCCTGGATTGATTCCCAGGTGATTGGCCCTGGTGTCTAGCCCCGTGGTGAGAGCGGCTTCGAGGCCTGCTTTCTATTCTGCAGGTTTTATCCGGAAAGCGCGTCCTGGACTGATTCCCGGGTGATCGGCCCCTCGAATGGCTCTGGTGTCTAGCCCTATCGTGAGAGCGGCTTCGAGGCCTGCCCACTATTCCTCGGGTTCTATCCGGACGGCGTGTCCTAGACTGAACTCCAGGTGAGTGATCCCTTCGGTGGCTGCGGCTAGATGCCCCGTCTTCTTCTCCCCCGATCAACTGATCTAGTTGCAGATCTATCTCTTTGCATTGCAATAGTAAGGCTTCCATGGCATCATTCGTCTCTCGTGCCCTTTTGGACAAGGCATCTTTTTTGACATGGGGGACGGTCTCAAGGTGAGGTGTTCGGGACGGTGCGTCCTCGACGCGACCCCCAAGTCCTCCATCTCTGCTGGTCGTTGAAAATAACTTTCGTCGGACGTCATCCCTGTCGCAGTCAATGGGCCCTTTCGATTGACTTTGGGGGCCTAGTCTTTCATGGATACTTTTGGACAGCCCCAATCGATCCTTGACCGATCCTCTCGGTTGCGTGGATCTATCCGCGGCGGGCTGTCCATGTTCGGATGCAGTTCTGCTGTTCATCGTAGTTGTATTAGTGTAACAAGTTCTGTTGTGATTGGCCCCTCTTTCTAGCGCCAATGTTAACGTGTAGATCCGTCCACGCGCTCCAATTACTTAAGCGCGTCAAATCCTGCACAGAAACGGGTAAGACACCAAGAGCTTGACGGCTTGGGCCGCTGAGGGATAGCTCCGGTGTGAGAATAAGTATAGATGGAGTTTAGTCAACAATGGAGGGTAAAGTTCTAACGCTGGAATATAGGACGAATGTGTGTACCTTTTTCCAAACCCTAACCTTGTACTTATAGAAATCCCATCACCTTCACAGAGTTCTTTCCCACATGCAACAGAATTCCTCATTAGGTATGATTCCTTAATGGGATCGTATAAAATCTTCCCGAGAAATTGTTGGATCGAATCCTACCTACCTTCCCATAATAGATAACTTATCACAACCAACTTCCCCCACCCAGGCCCCACAGGAGTGGGCCACCATTAACGGGCTCGAACCCAATCATTAAGCCGGACCTCTAGGTGCACCACCTAACATTAAATAAATGACAATTTAAAATGTTTAATAGTTCAAAAAGTCACTTACACTTGCACTTCAAAAGTAAACGATCTCTCCGGCAGAACCTTTATTATCACCAAAATATTTGTTCTACATTAATTATACAATTCAAATAAAAAATCCCAAGTCATTCTTGAAATCATCCTGAACTTATTCTTGATTACTTAATTTTATTAATAGTATATTTAATTCGTTCTAATTACTTATAATATATGTTCATTCAATAACTACATTCTTAGTTATAAATCTATACTAATTAATTAACCACTTCAATAACTTAATTAATTAACCACTTCTGTTATTTAATCTGTAAGAACGTTAGTTAATAGGAAAATAATTTAATGTAGTTTACGCGGACCCCTAACCCGTGTAATGTCCGAACCCTGAAATAAATGAACCATGCACGAGCATGGTTTTATGCGGATCCGGTTAGTATGAAGTTCAAAAATTAGTAAGTTGGGCAATTGGCCAATAGAGTGCTGACACTCAGGGAGAGAGAACATTTTTCCGCCTGTGTGTCAGCACTCTATTGGCCAATTAACCAACTTACCAATTTTTAAACTTCATGCTAACCACTCTTGTTTCATGCATGTCCCCCGAATTCCACAAGTGACGTGTTCCCGAATCGATTATGGTGTTACCCGACCTTAGTGTGGTGCATGGTGCATGTCTGAGACGTGAGCCTACTAGCATTTATATCATGCTAATTAATAAACACAATGCCTGAGTCCTATATGCACCAACTTGCATGGCATGGTTCTTGTTTTGTGTAATTTCATGCATGGTGCTTAAGCCTAGCAATCTAGCATGTCCCCGCTCCAATTATGATACCCGATTCCCATGTTGATGTGGTACTCGCCTTTGACCCATTATTCGAATCAGGCGTGTTACCGAATCTTAGCGCATGAGATGGCAGTGGCGGAACCAGAACGATTTTAGAGGGGTCAAAATACATTAATAAAAAAAATTATTTATTAACGCTTGGAGTGCTTTCTTCGGCTGACGACTGATAGGAGGTAACTGTCTCTTGCGACTCTGCATAGTTTGAAAACGTCTCAAAATTTTGGTCAATATCAAAATTTATGGAGAAATATTTTTTTTATTTCATGTAGAAATACGTGAGAGGGATTCATGTAAAAATATTATTTTTTTATGTGAAAATATCAATTTTCTATATAGAACAAAGATAATTAATCTAGAAAGAAATCAACAAAGGGGAGAGTCTCTAAAGTAAATTCATGATGTTTAAAAATATAAAATGTTTGTAAAAAATAATTTAGTAAATAAAGAACTTGGTTTTTGTGATAATTCTTCAATCTCAAGTAGTGACTTAGATTTGATTGTGCTTTAAGTTTTTTCATTAGAATTTCATTGTAAAATAAATTTATTCTACTTTTTAATTTATGGAACGCATGTAGAAAGTTTGGGACTGCTATTATAAACTACTATTATTATACGTATATACATGATGTGTATATATATATATATATATAAATAGATATATATTGACTATTAATATATGTATGATATTGACTATATATATATAGCATGTGCAAAATTTTGTTAGGGGTCACATGCTCCCCCTCGACCCCCTTGGTTCCGCTAATGTGAGATAGTATTCACTATTTACAATTATACAAATATTTAGAGATAAGTCTTGGCGAAAATGGACTCTCGTCCATAAATATTTAATTATATTTAGGTCAGTGGCGGATCTAACCTTTTAGATCAGTGGGGTTAAATTTGAAATAAAAAAATTCTCATAAAAAATAAAAATATAGTAAAATAAATTACAAAACTAAATAATGCCCAAATATTATTTATATTAATATTTTTCGAGACTTCATTACTTAAAATTAAATAATTGGTGTATGATAGTCTCATTTTTATTAGTTATAAAGATTCATAAATAATTACAAAAAAAAATCGCAAGTAATTAAAAAAAATCTTAAAGCAATTGCTAAATTTGTGAAATTATAAATAAAAAAATACAACATATTTTCAAGAACTAGTGGAAAGAATTAGGTCAAGCCGCTAGACAAGAAACAAAGAGAAAGAGTATTGTAGTGACCAAGGTAGTACATGATAGGAACTTTGAAGAATTTAATACTATCTTCATTTCAAAATTAGATATACATTTTGACTTTTTAAAGTCAATTCGAGAAAATCCTAAAACCAAATTGATATAAGTTCATTCAAGTTTTGAAAATCACGTGGACACGTGATCTAAATATTCGACTATAAATAATAAGAGACCTCTGATGTGTATTTTTTACACACATTATCTCAAAATTCTAAAACCTCATAAAAGTTATTACTGACTTTACCACCAGAGGTAGATCCAGAGGAAACTCCTCTGTACATTCGTTTAATTCTGGTTACTCAAAGCACTCGGACCCGGTGGTAAAGGTGACGAAGCCTAGCTTTATCATATGTGCACTCAAAATTTCACTTTCCTTGGACTAACCTTACACGAGGGTAAAAGCATAATTTCACTTTAGAGATAACCCCGAGGGAAGGAAAAATCATCATTTCATCCCAGAGACAACCCCGAGAAGAAATCAGAGTACAAGGATGCCTAGACACGACGCGAACCGAGCGAGTATCGAAAAGCTAAGGATGTGACCACAAGAAGTCACCACAGCAACCATTGAACTACGTGCTATTAAGACGAGCCGATTGAGGACCCTCGGATACCGGAAGATACCTCTCAGCTTATTGCATCATCTTCCCAGACTCCGATTCAGTCAAACTCGAGCTTGTTTCGCAGCCTTCTAGAAGGACTTTCTGGGATTTTTGGGTACATAGCTCAACTTTCACAGGACCGAGACCTAAGGAATGAACTTCAAGACGACGAGACCCGTGGGGCCCAGCCTCAAACATACCTGCTCCATCCGCAGGTATACCTGCGGCTGATCTCACAGCTCCTTAAACAACAGCCAACAACTCATTTGCAAAAAAAAGAAGAAAAGTTAGAGAGATAAAAGGAGTTCTAGAGAGAGAAAATCTCGAATCTTCATATCTTTCATCATATTTTAGTTGTTTGATCTTCTATATCATACATATTGAGTGTCTAGAGTGATATAAGTTGATCTCGAGCTAGAAGAAGCTTGTTCAAGCGTCCCCCAAGGTAAAAAATGCTCATTTTAGGCATTTTCTTTGTAAATCTTTGTTCAATGTACTAGATTTGTGTTATATATTACTTGAATCTAGCTAGATCTTTTTGTTTTATACATATATTGTGGTGTAGGTGGTAGATCTATAGATCCCATCGGTTATTTATTATATATATTGTTGTAAATCAAGTCCGGAGGCTAGATCTACCTAGATCTAAGCCGGATCTAGCCTTTTGAGTGGTTATTAAGCATAAAGCTTTAACCCGTATGCTAGATCGATTTATAACCATGGTAGATCTACGTGTTTTACTGCTTTTAGTCAGTCCCGGTTATCCCGTAGAGCCCTAGATCTTTATCTAGCGGTGAGGGGGTCCTAGTAGCTCATAATGGAGATTTTAACTGATGAAATCATCTATTATCGGGTCTAGGATATGTTATATATACATATTTAAGTCTAATAATGTGAGCCTAGGAATTCCGGTGTCGAGATCCAATGATCAGATCTTGACTTGATTCCCACGATGGACGTTTCATTTTTCATGTAATGTTTAAATAATGTGAAATCATTGTATATATAGTGTTTGGATCTTGAAAACGGATTCGAGGGGTTAGTCTCGTGAGTTCGGATTCAAGATCCCATGATAGTGAAAACTTTAATTGCGGGTGCTCGGATTCATTGAGATGGCTTACATGCCCGATTGTAGACACTCAAAATTTTGTATTCCTATTACTAACCCTGCAGAAGGGTAAAACCGTCTTTTACTTTTCAGAGACAACCTCAGAAGTTTAAACCAAAGTTTAAGCCCCAGCGACAACACCGGGAGATCAAGTTAAGCCCCGGTGACAACACCGGGAGATCAAGTTAAGCCCCAGAGACAATGCCGGGAGATCAAGTTCAGCCCCGACGACAACACCGGGAGATCAAGTTTAGCCCCGATGACAACTTCGAGAGATCAAGTTCAGCCCTGATGACAACACCGAAATGTCAAGTCAATCCCCGGTAACAACCCGGGAGGTACAGGAGCCTCGACGACAACATCGGGAGATGCAATCACCCTAGAGACAACCATGGGAAGCTAAATCAACTTTGGTGACAACCCTAAAGCATCAAATCATCTCCAAAGACATTCCTGGGGGACCAAATCAACCTCAGAGACAATCCTGAGGAAGAACAGAGTCGGCTGGGAGCAAACCTCGGAGCCAACCCCGAGAAAATAGTCGAAAACAGTGCAGATACAGTAGACAACCCCTAGAAGGGAAAAATGGTCATATTTTACCAATATGAAGCCAAATTCAGTCAAAATCAAGCCGGATTGATGCAATGAAGGTCAGAAAGAGCCATAACATCAATCCCGAGTGAAAACAGCACAATACAGCTCAACAGATAAACTGCAAAAAAATGAAGATCTGGTTATAAACCCATCTTTCTGGATTCAAAAAAGGTTAAGTTCCATGTCATTGTGTTACTTTCGGAAAGAGTTTTCCGAAAAGGTATAGAACGCCTCAAACAGACGCTTGGATCAACAGTTATGAAGGTTCGAACTTGACATTGCGTTGCTCGGAGTGCACGTACTTCGAGACGACGGGACCCACCAGGTGGGGTCAACCACGAGGAGCCGCAGCTCTACTCGCGACAGCAGTGGGTAGACCCGCTACCATTTTGTTATATAAATAAGACTCTCCAGCCTTAGAAAAAAAGAGAGAAAAAAAATAGGAAAACGCTCTGAAACTACGCCATTTCGTCCCTTAGCTCTACTTCTAGTACTCCAAAATTAGATTTTATTCTTCCAATACGTTTGCATGCGTATATTCTACAACATACCAAAAATTAACCAGTGAAAACGTCCATTTGAAGCCCACCGAGTGGCAAAAAGCCCATGGAGTAGTCCATTGTAAGTTTTTTTTACGATCAGAACTCATTTCTTACTTCATTACGTATATGTGAATGTGCATATAAAGTTTCATCTTCTGGTTTTTCCCGGAACTCAGTTATGTGGCCTTTTTAACTTACTTTTTAGTATATATAAATATATATATATATATATATATATATACGTTTTTCTTCATTTGCACAGCCTGAATCGTTGATCCGTGACTTGTAATAGCTTTTATGTATATATATATACTAACTTGTTTGACCTGGATAGCTGATTCGTAGCCTTTTTAGCTTTATTATACATATAATTTACTATATATATATATTAACTTTCAATTCAGTCTGGCCTGGATTGTTAATTCGTGGCCCTTTTACTGCTTTTATATATATAACTATATATATATATATATAATTTTTCTAACTTCGTTTGGCCTGGATTGCTAATTCGTGGCATTTTTAGCTTTAATATATATATATATATATATATATATATATATATATATATATATATATATATACACACATATATACTAACTGTATATATTAACATTTACATTTCAGTTTGGCCTGGATTGGAAATCCGTGGCCTTTTACAGCTTTTATAAAAATATATATATTTACATTCCAGTTGAGTCTGGATCAATTCGTGGCTCTTTACAGCTTTTATATATATATATATATATATATATATATATATATTTACTTTTCTGTCGAGCCTGGATAAATTCGTGGCTCTTTACAGCTTTTATATAAATAAATAAATATATATATATATATATATTTACATTTCTGTCGAGCCTGGATCAATTCGTGTCTCTTTACAGCTTTTATAAATATATATATATATATATATATATTTATATATTTATATTTAGTCGAGTCTGGATTGCAAAATCGTGGCTATTTACTGCGTTTATATCTATATATATTTACATTCCTGTCTGGCCTGGATTGAAAATCCGTGGCCCTTTACAGTTTATATATATACATATATATATATATATATATATATATATTTACATTCAATCGGGCCTAGATTGGAAATTCGTGGCCCTTTACAGCTTTTATATATATATATATATATATATATATTCATTATTCATTGTGATTAAATATTTGCTTTTATTATTCATTTTATATAAATTTGTGTTAATATAAATTTTGCGATTTTAGATTTATTTAAATCTAGCCCTTTCTACATTTTAAACGTTTCAAAATAGGTCCAACCGGAACCGGGAAGCTAGAATGGCTAAGATTTATTTAAATCTAGCTTTCTTTCTAATTTTGGTAAATATTAAAGCAAACTTGCGACCCTAGATCCGTATCTAGTGGGAACGGGAAGCTTTGGCTACGCGCATGCAAAGATTTGACTGATGAATCCTCTGTTTTGCGACGTCTAGATGTAAATATACATGTTATGTAAATATTTTGGCTATGCAGGTTTCTTGCTCTTCTTATGCGAGCCTAGGAATCGTGGGATTCATGATTAAACACACTGATCAGAATTTGATTTTCACGATGGACAACTCCACAGTACAAATGTATTCTGCCAGTTTTTCTGTAAAATGTACATCCGAGGGACCTTAAAACGGTTAGCCGGGTTTAAGGTCTCAAATATAGTGAAATATAGTTTGTCGTGCTAGAGTCACTTTGATGGCTGCCATGCCCATAAAAAGACCGACACTTGTATAGACATTTTGTGGTCGAGGATGCTTTGCATCCCGACAATAAACATTCAAAGCGAGACAAAGGCTGAATAGAATAAAATGGAAGTATCAATATGCTTCAATTCCTATGCGAGCGTAAGGGTTTGAAAACTATATTTCAAAACATCATTTTCATATCTTGTCTAAAAATGGACTTTTTAAACAAATCAAACCCTTTGTATATAGGTTCAACGAAACATGGCACTACTTTCAAATCAAACAAACGTAGGCTCAATTACTCTCAGCATACACACACACATTGCAAATATAAAGGAAAATATTGAAAAGATGCGGTAACCGTGTTTCACGGAAGTCAGGGGGTGCCTAACACCTTCCCCCCGCTTAACTAAGCCCCCGAACCTTAAGAATATCAAGTTTTAAGGCCAAGTTTTGACAGTGTCCAGTAATTGGGCCTACTTGCAAAATCAAACAAAACTCGGTTGAGTTGGTACAACCATTTCAAATCTACCAACTGGCGACTCTGTAAACCTTTTAAATCGTCGACATGATACATGTTGGCCTTTTTCTAAAAGCTTCACCATTCATAAAACAAATAAGATAAATAAAGGGTAGAAACCGACAAAATTTAGGAAGAGAGAAAGGTCTGTCCAAAGATGACGGATTTTTTTTCGACGTCGATATATGGCGACTCTGCTGGGGACAGTAGAGGGCTTAAGCCGCACTCAAATCTTTTCAAAATTTCCCATTTTATTTGCATATGCGTGGATGTTGTGTTTTACATTGAATGGATGTTCATGAATGCTTTACTTCTTTATATTAGTGCTTCGTACAATGTCACCATTTCATACGATGAGACACGATGTATGTGGATGTATGCTGTGTGATTCCTCCACCAGGAGGCGAACCCGTCGATGTTTGATTACTGGACTCAAAGGAGACTAATCCTGCGAGGCTCAGGAAAGGCACCACTCAGATCCGCTCCAATTGAAAGACCAAATTAATTTCCCCTCTAGTAGATTACGATGATCTGGGGACCTTTATGCCAAAAAACTGCGAAAGTAGCCTAAGATAGTTCAGCCTCTGATTAACCAAATTCGAAGAGAAGCTTCTTCATGCCTTTTTATTTCAATTCAATGTAAATTTTCTAATTTCGATGTAAATTACAGATTCAATGTAAATATACATTCCATGTCTTGTAAATATTGTTATGTTATCCTATCATCAAAACAACTGACCTTTGTTTTACATGATAAGATTAAAAAACCTCAAAAAATAAAAGTGCATTGCATATCATGCATCGTGTTGATATATATACATCAAGATTAATACACCTACGTTTATTGTATGTAAAAATTGGGCCCGTTACCAGGTCAAAATCTAAGAAAGCACTAAGTCCATCTCCAAACATGGCTTCAAGTGCTCAACCTGAATCCACCCTGTCTCTAGGGAGAAGCTTGAAGGATTGAAGAACTAGATAGCGGAACTAGCTATTTTCCTCAAAGAACAAAGTAAAGGTCTTCAAGGGAAGCAAATAACTGGTCATACAGAATCATCTGCACCCGGTGGCAGTCAAGAGACCGGAGAGAAATACACTCAGATTCCTGAGCCTCAGAACCAGGATGAAATCACCAACCTCAACAAAGAGCATAAAGCTGGTGATATTCTGAAGAAGATCCAGCAAATGGAAGAAACAATCCGGTCCATCAAAGGGACTGGAGCATTTAGAAGCATAAATTACTCAAATTTATGTATATTCCCAGGGGCTCGTTATCCAGAAAAGTTTCAAGTCCCTTATTTTGAAAAATATGATGGATTAGGAGATCCCTACACCCACTTGAAGGTATTCATCGGAGAGCTCAAATCCTATACAGAGGACGAGAAGCTTAGAATGCAATTGTTCCAGAAGAGTCTGACCGGAGAGGCTAGAGCCTGGTATGCCCGACTGGACAATTCAAAAATTCACAACTGGGAAGAGTTAGCACATGCTTTCCTCAATCAATACAGCTTCCAGTCTCAGATGGCTCCAGACAGATATCAAATTACCAAAATCAAGAAACGGAACGCTGAGTCATTCAGAGAGTATGCCCAACGATGGAGACGGATAACGGAGATGATCAAACACGGAGAGATGTACGAAATGGGACTAAAGTCTGGGAAGATAAAAGATCTTACCGCCTTGGAAGCCGTGGCCTAGCATATCCAATCTGGAAGTTATGGGAGTAATCCCCGGAGAGTACACAAGAAGAAAGAGGAAGAAGTGTCCTTAGTACTGCAAGGACAGAATCAGAGTGGCAATTCTAGCAACTTGCATGTTCAAAGGAGAAACTATTCCCCTTTTCAAGTTTCAGCACAACCTTCTAATCCTCCATTTCAGAAAACTGTAGAGGCCAGACTTTGAAGAATGTTCACCCCCTTAGGGGATTCATTAGAAAATGTGCTAAAATTATTGACAACACAAAAGAAGATTGTTCAACTCCTTTCGCCAGCCAGTTCAAGCAGATGGAACTTTGACCCAAGTAAAAAGTGTGCATACCATTCTGGAGCACCAGGCCACAACACACAAGACTGTTGGTCTCTCAAGCACAAGATACAAGACTTGATAGACAACAAAGAGATTGTGGTGACAAAAACAGAGCAACCACATGTGCAAGATAACCCCCTTCCTCAACACAATGAGGAGAGTGTCAATATGATTAGCACGAGGAATGGAGAGGGATCCAAATACCTCCGGTATGTTGGAGAGTCAACTTAATCGAGTACCAATAGTCCAGACAGTTGGGAGTTCTCAGAAAGGCGAGTCCTGATAGAACAGGAAATCAAGTCGATCAAGGAATAGATTGGACAGTTGACAGAGCTGGTCATATATCAACATCAGATAACCAGGCATCTGATAAATCAGACCAACCAGTATGAAGCAAGTCCTCCCACACCAGAAATTAGCCCCATTGCTATGAGGGATCATTACCGATTTCATGAACATGAACCCTGAGCCGACAAGGTGGCCAAGGAAGAGAAGTTTCAAGCTGATAAGGAATTCGCCTTCCAGAGGAATTTCACTAATTTGAACCAGCTGATGAAGAAATCCTCCAGATGCTGATCAATGAGGGGATGGTTACAGATTTGTTACCCCCGGTGAACCTTCGATTCAAAAAATTCAAGCCTGACAGGATCTGCCAGTATCATTTCAATGTGCCCGGTCATGACACCGAGGATTGTTGGGGATTTCGTCATCTGATTCAGAACCTCATTGAAAGTGGTGAACTGATAAAAGGAAATCAGAATTATGGTTATCCCGATGAGGAAGCACTCTTTATTCCCATGGCTTGGAATTAAGAAACAGTGGTCATCATTTCTTGTGAGAAGGATCTAACCGTGATACCCCTAATATTTCAATGAAAAGGCCAAGAAGGGAAGAATCCCGTGAAGGTGGCTGCACCCGAACTTCTCATATTGCCCTTCAGACCGCAATATTCGGTGGTCAGCCTGAAGAAAGTCCTATGGAATTATGGGATAGACAAAGGTTCAACATCAAACAACATTGCTAGTGTATCAAGGGAAAACCCACTATACCTGCCTCAGCGAGTGATCAACTCAGTCATTAAAACTAGAGGGAGAGTGGCTGAAGAGAAAAATGAAGAATTCCTCAGTAAAATGGGGCATCATGAGATCAAAATAGTGCAAACTTGAAAGAGGCACCCAAACAAATATCCATCATGGATCTGGTCTTGTCCTCAGTGGATAATCACGACATTCTAGTGAAAGTACTGGAGGAAGCACATCTGTCGAAGACGGTAGATACTGAGAAGTTTCGTCACGTGATAGAACACACCTTCAACAGCAATGTGATATCTTTCACTGACGATGATATACCCGCAAAAGGGACGGGTCATTGCAAGTTACTGCACATAGCAGTGATTATTGGGTTTGTACGAAATCGTGACGCAATCAAATTATAAAAATTAGCGGAAGCATGGTATATCAGAGTTTAAAAATTTCTACAAAACCATTACCCGGATCATCCTTTATGCAAATTATTAATTTAAAACGATAAATAAGAAGTTATGGAATCATACCCTTGTAGAACGAAGCTTCCACAGGTACTAGTTCAACTCCTTGTTCTTCGTGATCTCCTTGAATTTTTGGATTAGATTCCTTCCTTTGATCAACGTTAGCCACCCAAGTGTTTGACCTCTAGAGGTGATCCACCAAGGAAGATGAATTATCAAGAAGGAGGGTGGTTGGCTTAGTTTTCTATCCTCTATAGAAAAGGAGTACTCTCCAACAATTGAAATTGCATCAAGTAATATCTATTATAAGAATCCTCTTATATAGATATTGGTCAACCCTTCTAATCCTATTAGACATGGGATTTCTTTTAATTAATTAAACTCCTTTAATTAATTTAGGCTTCCCACCACATGGAAAATAATTAATTAAATTCATTTAATTAATTTGTCTCCTAATCTTATTAGGAATAAATGAGAGTACTAATATTAAATTAATTACTAAACTCTTTTAGAAATTAAAATAATAAGAATTATAATAATATTAATAAGACTCCTCTTATTAATTTATATTTAATATTTCCAAAATATTAAATAATAAATATTAAGCTATTTAATTTATTCTATCACCATAGATTAAATTAATTTCACTTAATGCATTATTACGATTATGCCATTACCTTCTTAAATAATTATTCTTCCTTTTATGGTGTGACCCTTTAGGTTCTCCATATTAAACCGGTTGTGAATAAATCAATTAGAACAATTCTAATCTTATTTAAATAAATAAATTAAACTAATAATCTATTTAAATAAATAATATTTATTCTACAATAGGGATAAGCCTCCCTAGCGATCAACGACTTTCCAGATAATATAGATTTTAACATTAATCATAAAAGAACCTGTGAGTAAATAGTTACCATACAATTCAATCCTTCCACCATACAATGTCCCAATTAAATATAAGACATGAAATTACTGTCAAGTCTTATTTTATTTAATTATATGTATTTCGATTAGAAAATGCACAACTCCAAATAATGTAAATTTGAAACTCCTTTCTAATTTCATTTTAGGATTCCTGGGTTTTCATTTAACGAATCACATAGGACATATCTCCTCCTTTACTAGAGGTGGTAGATTCTTTATTGATCATTCATTGTCTCCATATGTAACTCATTATACCCAAGCATACCCTTTTATATACCCTAAAGGGCTTTAAGGAATAAGTCAAAGTATAATTCATTACATACAAGATACTATGATGATCTCAAGTCCAAGGATCACTTGTACTACTATCACATTAGGAATTCCTATTGACAGGCGAGTAAAACTCCATTAGGTATTCCATAGCGAGTCACGTTCAGTGAACTTATTCTCCAATAAGCACCTACATACTTGCTTTAGTGTCTCCACACAAATGATTATGAGATCAATCATCCTCATCTAATGAGAAGGCAACATATGTACTAATCTATCCGGATTTACTAATCCCCTTTTTAGTAATCCCATGATTAGGAACTATTTTAGTTTTAGAGCTTTCTAAGAATTTAGATCTCATTGGCATGATCATCATCATGATTCTAAAAGCATTGCTTAAAACTATGGGTTATTTACATATTATAAAAACAGCACCATGTAGATAATTAAATGCCTTTAATAAATGAATATTTTTATTAATAAATAAATAAGATTGCCTCCAAAGTATATGCTTTATCATCATACATGATTGGCTTGTATGCATACTACTTTCAATCTCCCACTTGCACTAAAGCCAATCGCCATGGTATCTCATACCCAACTTCTCTAAGTGACGATCAAACTGTTGTTGTGTTAAAGCTTTAGTTAATGGATCTGCAATGTTGTCTTGAGAGTCTACACTCTCCTCTTTCAATGATTTCTTTAATCAAAGTGCCGCAACACATGTTTAGATTCAAGATGAGACTTAGGACCTATTCCTAGTTCTGTAATGAACTTTTCATCTAAAACATCAACTTGCAGCTTCACTTACAGTTATATACTGTCTTTGTCACTAAACCAACAACCTTTTGTTGTTTGGAACCTTTTCAATTCACTGCACTATCTTTCAAGGTAAACACATACCCTGAAACAGATTTACTGTCATCTTGGTCTGTTTGAAAACTTGAGTCTGTGAATCCCTTGAGTTATAATTCAGACCCACCGTAGACAAGAAAAATATCTTTAGTCCTTCTCAAGTACTTTAGGATATTCTTCACTGCCTTCCAATGCTCTTCTCCAGGGTTTGACTGGTATCTGCTCATTACACTAAGTGCATGAGCAACATCCGGTCTAGTACATATCATACCGTACATGATAGATCCTATTGCAGAAGCATAATGGATCTTACTCATACGGTCTCTCTCCTCAGGTGTCGTTGGGGCCTGTTTCTTGGAGAGATGTATTCCATGGCTCATCGGCATGAGACCTCTTTTGGAATCTTCCATGCTAAACCTCTTTAGCATTGCATCAATGTACGTTCCTTGGGATAAACCAAGCATCCTTTTAGATCTATCTATATAGATCTTTATCCCCAAAATATAGGATGTTTCTCCCAAGTCCTTCATGGAGAAGTGTTTAGATAACCAGATTTTAATCGATTGTAACATAGGAATGTCATTCCCTATCAGTAATATATCATCAACATATAATACAAGGAATGAAACTGCGCTCCCACTAACCTTCTTGTTCACACATGGTTCATCGTCGTTTTTGACAAAATCAAACTCTTTGATTGTCTCATCAAAACGAATGTTCCATCTACGAGAAGCTTGCTTCAATCCATAAATGGATCGTTGCAGCTTACAGACTTGATTTGTTCCAACCTTTGAAACAAATCCCTCTGGCTGTGTCATATACACATCCTCCTCAAGTTTCCCATTGAGGAAGGCCGTTTTCACGTCCATCTGCCAGATCTCATAGTCGTTATAAGCTGCAATGGCAAGCAAAATCCGAATGGACTTGAGCATAGCTACTGGTGAGAAGGTTTCATCATAGTCAACTCCTTGTCTTTGTTTGAAACCTTTTGCAACCAGTCGGGCCTTATAGGTCTCTACCTTGCCGTCCGCTCCAGTCTTGCTTTTAAAGACCCATTTACACCCAATAGGCTTAATGCCTTCAGGTGGTGAAATCAAAGTCCATACTTTTTTTTCATACATGGAGTCCATTTCGAATTTCATAGCTTCAAGCCATTTCCCTGAGTCTTTATTACTCATAGCCTGTTCGTAATTCAATGGATCATCATCATTCATGATGTGTACCTCATCGTCATCCTCTATAACGAATCTATATCTCTCAGGTATCTTCGGTACTCTTCCAGATTTACGAACAGGGTGTGGTATAGTAGGTTCTTCTACTTTGTCAGGTACCTGACTTTGATCCGTGGTAATTTGTGGGTCTTGAACTTCTTCAAGATATATCTTACTCCCACTGACCCCTTCATGGATAAAATCCTTTTCCAAGAAGGCAGTATGTTTCGCAACAAACACCTTTTGATCAGTTGGATGATAGAAATAATACCCTAAAGTTTCTTTAGGGTATCCCACAAATCTACACTTATCGGATTTAGTCTGTAGCTTATCGTTTTCAAACTTTTTGACATAAGCTGGACAACCCCAAGTCTTAACATGCTTAAGATTTGGTTTCCTCCCCTTCCATATCTCATATGGAGTCTTTGGGGCGGATTTGGTAGGTACCTTGTTAAGTAGGTATGCAGCCGTTTCTAGGGCATATCCCCATAAGGAAATTGGAATGTTGGTAAAACTCATCATATATCGAACCATGTCCAACAGTGTTCGATTTCTCCTTTCAGATACTCCATTTAACTGTGGTGTACCTAGAGGAGTCCATTGTGAGATTATACCATTTTCTTTGAGATAATTGAGAAACTCACCGCTTAAGTATTCTCCACCTCAATCTGATCGAAGTATCTTTATACTCTTGCCCGTTTGTTTCTCTACTTCACTTCTGAACTCTTTGAACTTTTCAAATGATTCTGACTTGTATTTCATTAAATACACATATCCAAATCTTGAGTGATCATCAGTGAAAGTAATAAAATAAGAATACCCACCCCGTGCACTTGTTGTATAGGTCCACAAACGTCTGTGTGAATCAATGCCAACAACTCTGTAACTCTTTCTCCTTTTCCACTAAAAGGAGATTTAGTCAATTTACCCATGAGACAAGATTCACAAGTTGGATATGATTCATAATCAGATAACTCAAAGAGCCCATCTTTATGCAACTTGGATAATCTTGTTTCATTGATATGACCGAGTCTACAGTGCCACATGTAGGTATAATTAATATCATCTCTTTTCCTTTTCTTAGTTTGTTCAATTTGAAAAATATTTTCTTGTAAGTCAAGTGTATAAAGTCCATTTCGCAAATTTTCAACACCATATAAAATATCGTCTTTATAAATAGAACAACTATTGTTCTTTATAACAACGTTAAATCCTTCCATATCCAATACAGAAATTGAAATAATATTTTTAATAATATTCGGAACATAATAACAATTATTAAGATAAATGGACTTGCCCGAAGGCATTGCTAAATAATAAGTTCATACAGCTAATGCAGCAACCTTTGCTCCATTCCCCACTCGTAGGACCACCTCATCATTGTTTAGTTTTCTACTTCTGACCAGTCCCTTCACATTATTACATGTGTGAGAACCACAGCCAGTATCCAATACCCAAGTAGAATTTTGACTTTCTAAAAAATTAATTTCAATCATGAACAAACCTTGATTGGAAGTCGAAGCTTCTCCAAGCTTCTTCTTTGCCAGAAACTTCTTGCAGTTCCTCTTCCAATGACCCGGCTCGTTGCAATGGAAGCACATTCATTTGCTAGCTGGATCAGATTTCTTTTGTTCCTTTATGTTCACTTTGCCCTTGGTCATCCGAGATCGGAAGAGCTCCTTAGATATCTCATATCTAGCAGTCCTACTTTGTTCACTATACAACTCCTTGAGGTGAATCAACATAGTAGGAGCATCCATGTTTTCGTGCTGACGCTGAAGCTCGTTATTCATAGATGCGAGCATGATGCATTGAGCCACAGATGCATCATCTTGCCACTTTACAATGGTGGCAATCTCTTCCTCAGAGGCTGTTTCTGGAACAGTTCCAGGGACAGGTGAGTTTAGGACATAAGAAATCTTTTCAGCAGTGAGAACTATTCTCAGATTTCTTAGCCAGTCCGTATAATTCGGCCCGGTAAGCTTATTAGCATCAAGTATGCTTCGCAGTGAAATTAGTGATTTTGACATTTTTAAAATTTTGCATGTGAAAAACAACATTTTAGCAAACATTCATTTTATTAATTTTGCATACCAAAATAAATTTAGGTCTTTATTTTAAATTGGTATCTCCCACTATTTTTATCAAACTATATTACCCTCACTTATATAGTTCGGCAACATCTAATTAAAGATTTGCTAGTGAGAATAAGGATCCCATTTCAAATGTATATAACCTTGTGGATAGCACAACAAGCGATATACAAATAAATAGGTAGACAACTCTTGTCAATTACGACAACTCTTGTCAATTACATCACCATGTAACTCCTTTTATTTTGCCTCTTAAATCATAATGGTCAAGTGTGTGCACATCCGAACTAAAATAATTTAAGTTAAGTCCAGCCTAGCACTTCCATAAATTCAAAAAAGAAAAATGTTCGTCCTTGTGGATAGCACAACAAGACTAGATCGTTCAATTTTCTTGATAAGCATCAAATGTGATTAATTAACATCTTAAATACTCAATACTCGCCTTGTGGATAGCACAACAAACTCATATTAAATATTTAATACTCTATTAATTAATCATGCTAGAAGGCGACGTTCGATATTCCAAATATCATTTGAACGCTTCAGACTTAATATTATTTCTTTGAGGGGTTTGTTATTATTTGTCTCATCTTGTTTAGCGCGCATGCACATATATATATATAAAATACGCGTCATTTTATTAAACATGCAAAGCATGTTTGCATAAAATATAATATATATAATATTTAGCATGCAATATAGAATACTATATTCTACCCGGATTGATTATGGACTTTTATTCTAGTTTGGTTCACTAGAGCCACCAAGTGAACCAAAAGGTCAAACCTAGGAGTGCAAGAATTTAAATTTAAACGTAACTATTACATTTAAACCCGGGCTCCATACAAACGGGTCTTCACGCGCTCCTTGGCTCCTTGGTCTCCAATTTCTTCAAGATAATTCTAACTATTTCTATTACATTAAACTATTTAATTTAAATAGAAACCTTGATCAGCAGTCAAGGGGAAGTACATAGGAGGGAGATAGAATTTTACATCAAGAAAAAAATTAGAGAAGACGAGATACGCAGACCCCATTTAATAAAACTCATTCATTCAAGCATTCTACTAAAATAAAATCCAATCACATTGGTCAAATTGTCCATAATCAATCCCCATTTATTATCATACATATCACAATATATATCAATAAATAAATATTCATCTCATGAATTAAAACATTCCATATATATATGAGTATCATTTAATGGGCAATTTTAAATTGCATGAAATCCAATTTCAAGATTAAAAGAAACTCTTTATTTTAATTATAAAATTATTAGGAACATATATTATATATATAATATATATTATATATTTATATATATATGCCAAAAAGGAGTCCACCAAAATAAAGGATTCCAGGATTACCTTTTGTGGGACTAAGGATTACCTTTTTAAAAAAAACTTGCTGTTTCAGTTTATCAATATATAAAAATAAAATGATTTGCGAATCCTGCCAATTAGTGGAACGGATTAATTCCTTTTAAATCAATCCGAGCCCAGCGTCCGGCGAAAAAAAAATAAAAATAAAAAACGTGAGTCTCTCTTTTAAAAAGAATTCGGCATGTTCCACCTCTTTTTAAAAATAATAATAATTTTATACAATTAATTATGCCCAATAAATTATTCTAAATACATACCCATATGTACATGAAATCAAAAATAAATTAATAATTGCATAAAGGTTTGGCTTTGATACCACTGTTGGGTTTGTACGAAATCGTGACGCAATCAAATTGCAAAAATTAGCGGAAGCATGGTATATCAGAGTTTAAAAATTTCTACAAAACCATTACCCGGATCATCCTTTATGCAAATTATTAATTTAAAACGAAAAATAAGAAGTTATGGAATCATACCCTTGTAGAACGAAGCTTCCACAGGTACTAGTTCAACTCCTTGTTCTTCGTGATCTCCTTGAATTTCCGGATTAGATTCCTTCCTTTGATCAACGTTAGCCACCAAGTGTTTGGCCTCTAGAGGTGATCCACCAAGGAAGATGAATTATCAAGAAGGAGGGTGGTTGGCTTAGTTTTCTATCCTCTATAGAAAAGGAGTACTCTCCAACAATTGGAATTGCATCAAGTAATATCTATTATAAGAATCCTCTTATATAGATATTGGTCAACCCTTCTAATCCTATTAGACATGGGATTTCTTTTAATTAATTAAACTCCTTTAATTAATTTAGGCTTCCCACCACATGGGAAATAATTAATTAAATTCATTTAATTAATTTGTCTCCTAATCTTATTAGGAATAAATGAGAGTACTAATATTAAATTAATTACTAAACTCCTTTAGAAATTAAAATAATAATAATTATAATAATATTAATAAGACTCCTCTTATTAATTTATATTTAATATTTCCAAAATATTAAATAATAAATATTAAGCTATTTAATTTATTCTATCACCATAGATTAAATTAATTTCACTTAATGCATTATTACGATTATGCCATTACCTTCTTAAATAATTATTCTTCCTTTTATGGTGTGACCCTCTAGGTTCTCCATATTAAACCGGTTGTGAATAAATCAATTAGAACAATTCTAATCTTATTTAAATAAATAAATAAAACTAATAATCTATTTAAATAAATAATATTTATTCTACAATAGGGATAAGCCTCCCTAGCGATCAACGACTTTCCAGATAATATAGATTTCAACATTAATCATAAAAGAACCTGTGAGTAAATAGTTACCATACAATTCAATCCTTCCACCATACAATGTCCCAATTAAATATAAGACATGAATTTACTGTCAAGTCTTATTTTATTTAATTATATGTATTTCGATTAGAAAATGCACAACTCCAAATAATGTAAATTAGAAACTCCTTTCTAATTTCATTTTATCTTGGCCAAGGATTCCTGGGTTTTCATTTAACGAATCACATAGGACATATCTCCTCCTTTACTAGAGGTGGTAGATTCTTTATTGATCATTCATTGTCTCCATATGTAACTCATTATACCCAAGCATACCCTTTTATATACCTTAAAGGGCTTTAAGGAATAAGTCAAAGTATAATTCATTACATACAAGATACTATGATGATCTCAAGTCCAAGGATCACTTGTACTACTATCACATTAGGAATTCCTATTGACAGGCGAGTAAAACTCCATTAGGTATTCCATAGCGAGTCACGTTCAGTGAACTTATTCTCCAATAAGCACCTACATACTTGCTTTAGTGTCTCCACACAAATGATTATGAGATCAATCATCCTCATCTAATGAGCAAGCAACATATGTACTAATCTATCCGGATTTACTAATCCCCTTTTT
Organism: Panax stipuleanatus; assembly: GCA_020205555.1. NCBI lineage: Eukaryota > Viridiplantae > Streptophyta > Magnoliopsida > Apiales > Araliaceae > Panax > Panax stipuleanatus. The sequence continues at coordinate 143,450 of JAINUT010001535.1, read as the reverse complement.
AGTAATCCCATGATTAGGAACTATTTTAGTTTTAGAGCTTTCTAAGAATTTAGATCTCATTGGCATGATCATCATCATGATTCTAAAAGCATTGCTTAAAACTATGGGTTATTTACATATTATAAAAACAGCACCATGTAGATAATTAAATGCCTTTAATAAATGAATATTTTTATTAATAAATAAATAAGATTTCCTCCAAAGTATATGCTTTATCATCATACATGATTGGCTTGTATGCATACTACTTTCAGTGATGTCATCAGGGTATGTGATCGAAGGTGTGCTAATGGATAGAGGATCGTCCCTAAACATCTGTCCCTACAACACCTTGGAAAGAATGAAGATCAACCCAAACAAGATTCGTAACAGTCATGTAGTTATCTGGGCTTTCGATGGATCTCGCCGAGAAGCTGTGGGAGAGATCGTGCTTCCGCTGGAAATTGATCCCCATACTTTCTATGTATCCTTCCAGGTACTCAACATTTCCACTGGATATAATCTGTTGTTGGGAAGACCGTGGATCCACAATGCAGGAGCAGTTCCGTCCACCCTTCATCAGCAACTCAAGTACATTATTGATGGCAACCTAATCACGATAAATGCCAAGCCAGAATACCCTGTCTGCGATATGCCGGTGATCAGTCTAGATGTAGGGATTGAACCTGCTAGTTTTCAAGCTTTGGAGGTGAGCAATACTCAGTACCTACCTGTTGGGGCACCAACTTTGAAACCAAAAGTTTCTCCCGAAGTGATGACGGTTGGCCAGGAAATGGTATCTTTGGGTTTCCTCCCTAGAGAAGGGTTATGAAAAAATCAGCAAGGAATCAAGAGTCCAGTGAAAATTCTGAGCCAGTCAGGGAAAGCCGGATTGGGCTATTCATCCGGATCGAACCATCGGAACCGTCACAAACATCTAAAGGTTCCTGCTTCCACGATTCTACTGCCAAACCTCACTGATGCAGGGTTTGTGAAACCAATAAGGAAGATTCCTGCTGTTGTGGCAGGTATGCTGTTTCCTCCAGTCAAACCAATTAGTGAGAGAAAAGCCCCAAATATTGAGGGAGAAAGCAAAAAGGGAAAAGAAAAGTTCCTGCATAAAGGACGAGACCCATTTGCTAACATGTATTTTTTGAACGATGATATCCCAGACAGTGATGAAGAAGATCAGATCAGAATCCCTCGCATCAAGATGGATAGGGGTAGCAGTTCAAAGAAGAACCCCGACCCTGATACAAAGGATGTCTCAATCATCATCAAAGAAGAGACAGACGACCACAAATCCTTTATCCTCGCTATTCATGAGGACCTGACATTAGACAATTGGAGCAGCACCCCATGCATTATTCAAAAAGGGTAAAAGGGCAGAAAGTCCATTTGCCCTAAAACGTGGTTTATTTACTGCTTATTTTATTGCATAACTATAGCAGTTACTTTTGTCATGCTTTTGCTAAATGCTTTATATGTTTAAACAGTCTTATATATTAAAGTGAAAACATTTTGTTTTCAGGACTCCAGAAATTGGATGTGTTTGTCCCTGCTGGTGAGATACAAACTTTCACAGTGACTACAACTTTGATGTAGAACTAGACTTCGACTTGATGGAAATTGATCAAGAGGAGATAGATGACTATGAGGTTCCCGAGGAGATTAAAGAATGGGTCGAAGATAAACCCAAACAAAACCTCAATCAAACCACCACTGTCAATATCGAACCACAGAAAACCTTAAAGAAATCCAGATAGGCATGGACCTAACCGAAAAACAAAGAGTCGACCTGATTGAACTCTTAACTCAGTTCCAGGATTTGTTTGCATGGTCACCTAAAGACATGATTGGCTTGTCTACTGACATTGTCATCCATCGACTCCCCATCAAAGATGGATTCAAGCCAGTCAAGCAGCAGCTCAGACGATTAAAACCAGAATGGAGTCTGAAAGTCAAAGAAAAAGTTGTTAAACAATTCAAAGCTGGCATCATTGTTGGGTAAAATCTAGTTACGCACAACACGCAAGTATACGTGGTCAACAAGTAATAAAGTGAAAGTAAAGTATCGTTTCCATGAGGAATTATTTAATACGAATCACCAAGTACTAACCCGTAACCAACTCAATCTTATTTAAACGAATAAATTTCAATATATAATTAAACTACTTCTAACTACCACTAATTACCACTAGTTAAATTCAGATTATGAAGATTTAAGATCACAACTTCACTTATTGCTTCATCTAAGTTAACATACTTCTCATCAATTATTCTCTTTATTTTGAATTGTTAATCAAGAACACGAAAGCAAATATAACCACCTCACGATGCATCATACCATACTCACTCAAATTCACAGATTATAGAATTAAGTAAGACACCCAAATTAACTAATTCACTATATTTCTATGTGAATTACAATTAAAAAAGATTTAATCACATGTTCTCTATAAGATTACATATGGCGTAAAGGGCATACTTCTACCCTAAACACGAATCATGATTTCCATCTATGTAGAAATCACAAACACATGCTATCATGATCAGATCTAAATCTATACTCCTCTCTTGATTCATATAGATTATCACGGTAATTGATAATTAGGCAATTAATCAGTTAAGTCCAAATCATAATAGACAATCGCAACGATAGATCACAATTGATAGAGAAGCATATTAAAATAAACTACACAATAAGATCCATTGCAATCTTAAACAAAGAATTAGTTCATTGAATTAAAACTAAGAATCCACAATTGAATACACATTAAAAGATAAAAAAAAGATTAAGGAAAAGAATTGAATCTGTTGCCGCCAAATTCGTGCTCCTCCTCGCTCTTAATCTGGATCTCCAATGGCCTCCAAGTGTTTCAATATCTAAATCCCCTTTCAACTAGGGTTTATTATTTTATGGAAAACTAAATTAAAACTAATACTAATAATTATATTTCTTAAGCTTATAATATATATATATATATATATATATATATATATATATATATATATATACACACACACACACTAAGCTAAACTCCTGCCGCCTTCAGGTTAAGTCTCTCCCCACTTGATTTGCATCCGTGTCCTAATAGTAGAAGGAAAAGGTAAGCATGTTAGCCCACTTATCATCCCTTCTAGCAGCCGAAAGTCCATGTAGGAAAAGGACAATGCCTTAAGTCCTATACTCAATACTCGTGGCCCCACCAGCAGCTTTGATTGTCTCTATTTGATAGCCTAAGCACCAACGTCCAAGTAGGAAAAGAAGATATATCAGCTGGCAGCCTCCTTTTAATTGAATCTCTTCTAATATATATTATATCCCCACTCAGCTCTAACTTCTCCTTTTGTAACCGGTCAAGTGTCCTTTATATACCATACATAGGCAGCCCACAATCTCTTCTTGCGTCCAATCCCTTTTATATTTCGTGGCCCACCAAGTTAAGTCTCTTTTTCCTATAATATGTCCAGCCCACTTATATCATTGCCATATTTTGCAATCCAAATAGGAAAAGGATCACATGCTGCTTGCGCCTACTAAACTATATAATATATCTAATATATTCCCCCAATTTCCTCTATCATCGGTCACCATTTCCTTATAATATATGTGCAGCCCACTTTCACCCCAATTGAAAGCCCACAATCCTAGACAAAAAAGAAAAGCAGCCCTCATATGCTTGTTGTGTGTCATGTCCAATTATAACTTCCTCCTTATCTTGCATCCGTGTACCACTTAGGGAAGCAGCTGGAGTCACCCTCTTTATTTCCTAGCAGCTCATGAATCATCCACAAGCTAACCAAAGTCCACTCGGAATAGGACTTCTGCAATTGAAGTTGTCGCCTCTCCGCCCCATCGGGGATTCCCTTCGTCAATCCCCCGCCCCAGCGGGGGTTCATTCTGTCCAGCCGAATTTTATTTGCATGCTGTCCATGAGTTGATTCCTTGCATGTTTGCTTATTTGTTGCTGATTTCGTAGCTCTATTTTGAATACATGCAAATCGTTGCCCACTTGCTAATTATCTTGCATGGCAATCAAACTGTGGCCCACTTAATAACTTTCATGAATAGCTTGTTTAATTCCTTTGGTCCAATAAATGTTCAATTTGTCCTTTAAGCCTCCATTTCATTACCTGCACATAAACCAAGTTAACCCAGTAAAAATGATAGTAAAATCACTTGAAAACCTTAAGACTCAAGCTATTAAGACTACAGATTAGTGGGTATTAAACCCACTCATCAAATACCCCCAAACTTAAGACTTTGCTTGTCCTCAAGCAAAACACAATTTAAAAAAATTCATCCTCTAGCAATGATCCACTCAGGCAATTAGTCAATATGAATTTGAACAGTGGCCTCAAAGGTTACAACAAATGATAACCCACAGAAAATTTCAAAATAATGTCATGTCTAAAATTTCAACAACTTTCATTAGCTCCACATCTACTCATGATTCTTTAAGTGCGTGTGTGCATCCACATGTTCAAACTAGTCATGATTTAGATAAGGTCAACCAATACTCATAAAAGATTTTCAAAAATAACTCTCAAAACATCTTATCACATCAATCACCGCTAATATAGACAAAGCACAATTTTTTTTTCTTGAGGATCAACCGGATATTTAAACATTTAAGCACATATGAACCCTTCCCGAGAACTTCAAAGCTACTCTTTTTCTTTTCGATCTTTTTAGTGAGTGCATTTTACGCTCCATCTCACTTTCCAATTCCATTTAAACGAGTGCGTTTTACGCTCTATCTCGTGCCTGTGTTTATAAGGAGTGCGTTTTACGCTCCATCTCGACCCACCACATGCTTCAATTATTCAACTCGAGAAGGTTCCAATTTTTCTTTTTCTTTTTTCAAAATATATCCCAATATTTCTCCCAAACTTATGTGAGTGCCTAATTTTAACTTTGAATGATGCTCAAATAAGGTTTCTCAAGTTGCAATGATATCTTTCATAAGCATTTAGCCAAAAAATTTCAATCCCAACTGGCTAAATAAATGGATGTGTAAAAATTCTCAAAAATTTCGCAAGTAGTGTGAAACCAACTAATGAGTTAAAATATAGACTAAGCATGCTCATCAATTCTCCAAGAGTTAAAAACATTAACCACCCACTTATCATTGGCCAAGATCAAATTCCATTAAAATATTGCCCAAGTAAATACTAAACATGATAAATACCCCCAAACTTAAAATAGACATTGTCCTCAATGGTTAAGATAGGAAAAATTAAAAGAGAGAACTTCCCTGACATATAGCAATTTTCCTCCTTGCCTGCTAAGTCTGAAGAATAGGCTAGGCACATTAGAATGAATCGGGCATCACACTTGAGTTGGACTTGACTACCCTGTGAACACAATAGAAACACGTTTATTAAATCCTAAAAAAAATGAAAAATCTAAAAACTAATATGAAACCTAAAAAAACTAAAAATAAAAATTAAACTTGGGTTGCCTCCCAATAAGCGCTTGATTTATAGTCGTTCAGCCGGACTTCGTCTGGTCAACGCTAGCCAATTCCTCTTCGGAAGTTGAGAAACCCTCCATCCATCAGTAGCAAATAATCTTTTGGGAGGTTCCCACACGCGATGGCCAGTGCATCAAAGTCACCTAGCATTCTCTTATTCGGTATAATCTCCATTAATAACGTCCAACAACTAGGTGTTTTCTCCATTGTGTATGTGATTACTTTGGGGCATGGAAGCTTGTCACACACAATGGGCTCTTCATCTAGCTTCTCTCTCTCGTCCCACCATGGCTTTAAAATTGTACTCGCTCTTATGTCATCAAGAGATTTGCCGACGACATGACTACCAATCGAGCATGATTTTGCAAATCTGACTGACTCTTTGATCTTTGGTGGAGACCCATTTAGATCTTCGTCGACCTCTATTTCATTATCCCCATTTGTCTCTACATTTTCTATATCTTGTGTCTCATCCAGCTGCAGATTTGGTTCAGATTCTCCGTCAGTTTCGTCATTCGTGTCATTACGCCAAGTGTTTGGAGGACAGTTATTTGAGGCGTTGGTGAGTTATTCCATCTGATTATTAAGATTTTGAGTTGATAACTCTTGATCTTGAATTAAACTCTCTTGATTAATCCTCCTCTCCTCTATGTCTGCTACGAACTTGAGCCACCATTCCCTCAGCTCTGAATTATCTGTTTCTGTTTCGTAATCCATGTAATTAGGACCATTTGGTGGGGTAGTGATGAGTTGTTCCATCTGATTATTAAGATCTTGACTTGACAACTCCTGACTAATCTTCCCCTCCTCTTGATCTGCTATGACGTTTGGCATAAGTTCCTCCAGATTTGACTTTTCTTCTTGTGGCTCATCCAATAGCAAATTTAATTTTGGCTCTCCATCAGTTTCGAAATCGGTATCATCAATCCAAGTACTTGGAGGGCAGTTGTTTGAGGCGTTGTTCATTTGCTCTATTTGAGTATTAAATAAAATCCTCCTCTCCTCTTGGTCTGCTAAGTACTTGGACAACAATTCCCCCAGCCTTGAATTATCTTCTTCTTGTGGCACTGAAGGTGGACATAAAAATTCCGGTGTGTATGATGGATTTGGAGCGTAGTATTGGTCTTCATAATTGTAGCTCCATGAAAAATTCGGGTGATACCCCCAATCTTAGTGATAGTTAGGATCAGCATAGTTGTTGAGGTAATCACCACGATATTGTACCGGTGCAAAACTAACGGTGCATTGATGACTCGGATGATTTCCAGCATAATAATTACACGTAACTGCTATCCTTCGACTCCGTTGGGCTGCAATAACCTCCAACTTCCTCGAAAGTTCTTTAATTTGTGCTAATATAAATTCTCCATGTTTCCCTTGGTTAAGTCATGTTTGTATATGGCCATTGATAATTGAATTCAGCCATGGTACCTGAAAAGAGAGTAAGATAGGAAGAGAATTAAAAATAAAAAAATATTTAAATTAAGACTAATTTGATTGAAGTTAATATTGGCAAATAATTATTAAATTAATTCCCCGGCAACGGCGCCAAAAACTTGTTGGATAAAATCTAGTTACGCACAACACGCAAGTATACGTGGTCAACAAGTAATAAAGTGAAAGTAAAGTATAGTTCCCACGAGGAATTATTTAATACAAATCACCAAGTACTAACCCGTAACCAACTCAATCTTATTTAAACGAATGAATTTCAATATATAATTAAACTACTTCTAACTACCACTAATTACCACTAGTTAAATTCAGATTACAGAGATTTAAGATCACAACTTCACTTATTGCTTCATCTAAGTTAACATACTTCTCATCAATTATTCTCTCTATTTTGAATTATTAATCAAGAACACGAAAGCAAATATAACCACCTCACGATGCGTCATACCATACTCACTCAAATCCACAGATGATAAAATTAAGTAAGACACCCTAATTAACGAATCCACTATATTTCTATGTGAATTACAATTAAAAAGAATTTAATCACAAGTTCTCTATAAGATTACATATGGCGTAAAGGCATACTTCTACCCTAAACACGAATTATGATTTCCATCTATGCAGAAATTACAAACACATGCTATCATGATCAGATCTAAATCTATACTCCTCTCTTGATTCATATAGATTATCACGGTAATTGATAATTAGGCAATTAATCTGTTAAGTCCAAATCATAATAGACAATCGTAACGATATATCATAATTGATAGAGAAGCATATTAAAATAAACTACACAATAAGATCCATTGCAATCTTAAGCAAAGAATTAGTTCATTGAATTAAAACTAAAAATCCACAATTGAATACACATTAAAAGTTAAGAAAAAGATTAAGGAAAAGAATTGAATCTGTTGCCGGCAAATTCGTGCTCCTCCTCGCTCTTGATCTGGATCTCCAATGGCCTCCAAGTGTTTCAATCTCCAAATTCCCTTTCAACTAGGGTTTGTTATTTTATGGGAAACTAAATTAAAACTAATACTAATAATTATATTTCTTAAGCTTATAATAATATTAATATATATATATATATATACTAAGCTAAACTCCTGCCGCCTCTAGGTTAAGTCTCTCCCCACTTGATTTGCATCCGTGTCCTAATAGTACAAGGAAAAGGTAAGCATGTCAGCCCACTTATCATCCCTTCTTGCAGCCAAAAGTCCATGTAGGAAAAGGACAATGCCATAAGTCCTATACTCAATACTCGTGGCCCCACCAGTAGCTTTGATTGTCTCCATTTGATAGCCCAAGCACCAACGTCAAAGTAGGAAAAGAAGATATAGCAGCTGGCAGCCTCCTTTTAATTGAATCTCTTCTAATATATATTTGGAACAATTACATATAATAGTATACTTTAATAAAATATTACAAAAAAAGTGCATAAATAAAATATTTATAAAATTAGTGCATATGTAATACTTAATTACAAAAAGAGTGCAATCTTATCCCTTTAATTATGGCCACGATTATCTCCCTTATCTCTCCCACGATTCTCTCCCACTCCATTTCCGCCTCCCTTCTCCTCCTCCTCCTCCTCCTCCTCCCTCTCCCTCTCCTTCTCCCTCCGCCTCCCATTGCCCTTCACCTCCTCCCGCCCCCCTTTTTCTTCCTCCCGCCCCCGCCCCCTCCCCACCCCCTCCCTCTCCTCCCGCCCCATTTCTCCTCCCTCCGCCCTCCCCCTCCCCCTCCTCCCGCCCCCTTTATCCTCCTCCCGCCCCCTCCCCACCACCTCCCCTCCCTCCGCCTCCCCCTCATCCCGCCCCCTTTCTCCTCCCCTCCACGCCCCACGCCCCACCCCTTCCCCCTCCCTCTCCCTCTCCTCCCGCCCCCTTTCTCCTCCCTTCGCCTTCTATCGCCACCGGTCCATTTTTCACCTCCATCGGTAACCAAACCTTCATATGTTGGTAACCAAACAGTCATATTAAGGTAACCAAACATTCATACCAAGGTAACCGAACTTTAATATGAAGGTTTCCTTAATATGAAGGTTCGGTTACCTTGTTATGAAGGTTTGGTTACCTTAGTATGAAGGTAACCAATTCATTTTTATTAGGTTACCAATTTATTTTGAATGTGATGCAGTTGGTAACCAAAATTCATGCAGTTGGTTACCAAACCTTTCGATAAGGTAACCAATTCAGTTTTATTAGGTTACTAATTTATTTTGAATGTGATGCAGTTGGTAACCAAACTTCATGCAGTTGGTTACCAAACCTTTTGATAAGGTAACCAATTCAGTTTTATTTGATTACCAATTTTATTTTGAATGTGATGCAGTTGGTAGCCAAACTTCGTATAAAGGTAACTATTTTAATTTTTGTGGGTAACCAAATCGTCAAAAAAATCAGAATAGCAACTCTGGCGATATAGCGGTGGTGGTGGCGGCGGCGGCGGGAGGTGGTGGAGGAGGATGATGAACATTAACTTTTTCATAATTTTTTATTTTTAATTTTCTCATTTTGATTTGAATTTTGAATTATGGATTTGAAATTGTTGTTAGATCCAAAAGATTTGAATTTGAATTATTAGTTATCCTTGATTTTAGGTTTCCTTATTTAATTTGAAATTGAATGGTTTGAATTTTTTGCACTTTTTTTGTAATTATTTTGTGGATGCACTTTTTTTATAATTACTTTCTAAATGTTGTATAGTTCTGTAAAGGACTCTATATATTATATCCCCACTCAGCTCCAGCTTCTCCTTTTGTAACCGGTCAAGTGTCCCTTCTATACCATATATATGCACCCCACAATCTCTTCTTGCGTCCAATCCCTTTTATATTTCGTGGCCCACCAACTTAAGTCTCCTTTTCCTATAATATGTCCAGCCCATTTATATCATTGCCATATTTTGCAATCCGAATAGGAAAAGGATCACATGCTGCTTGCGCCTACTAAATTATATAATATATCTAATATATTCCCCCAATCTCCTCTATCAGGTTCGGTCACCATTTCCTTATAATATATATGCAGCCCACTTTCATCCTAATTGAGAGCCCACAATCCAGGATGGAAAAGAAAAGCAGCCCTCATATGCTTGTTGCGTGTCATGTCCAATTATAACTTCCTCCTTATCTTGCATCTGTGTACCACTTGAAGTAGGGAAGCTGCTGGAGTCACCCTCTTTATATCCTAGCAGCTCACGAATCATCCACAAGCTAACCAAAGTCCACTCGAAATAGGACTTCTCCAATTGAAGCTGCCGCCTACCCGCCCGAGCGGGGATTCCCTTCGTCAATTCCCCGCCCCAGCGGGGGTTCATTCTGTCCAGCCGAATTTTATTTGCATGCTGCCCATGAGTTGATTCCTTGCATGCTTGCTTATTTGTTGCTGATTTCATAGCGCTATTTTTGAATGCATGCAAATCGTTGCCCACTTGCTAATTATCTTGCATGGCAATCAAACTGTGGCCCACTTAATAACTTTCATGAATAGCTTGTTTAATTCCTTTGGTCCAATAAATGTTCAATTTGTCCTTTAAGCCTCCATTTTATTACCTGCACATAAACCAAGTTAACCTAGTAAAAATGATAGTAAAATCACTTGAAAACCTTAAAACTCAAGCTATTAAGACTACAGATTAGTGGGTATTAAACCCACTCATCAATCATCATGGTATCAACATACCCGGAGTGGCTGTCCAACATAGTCCCCTTGCCTAAGCCTAGAGGGAAGGTACGAGTATGCGTGGATTACCAGGATTTGAACAAAGCTTATCTCAAAGATAATTTCCCGGTACCTTTTATCTATATCTTTATAGATAATACAGCACAGTATGACATGTATTCTTTTATAGATTGCTTTATCGGATACCATCAAATCATGGTCGCTGAAGAGGACAAGGATAAAACATCCTTCATCACTCCCTGGGGAACCTTCTGCTAAAGACGTTTGTCTTTTGGCCTCATCAATGCCGGTGCTACATATCAACGAGCCTTGATGGCCTTGTTTTATGATATGATGCCTAAGGAGATAGAGGTTTATGTAGATGACATTATCGTCAAACCACGGAAGGAAGATGATCACATCTGCCATCTTAAAAAGCTTTTCAACAAGTTGCACAAGTACAACCTCAAGCTGAATCCGGCTAAATGCACTTTTGGTGTCAAATCAGGCAAGTTGTTGGGATTTCTGGTGAGTAATAGAGGCATCGAGCTGGATCTCGCTAAGATTAAAGCCATCACTGAGATGCCAGTGCCCCGAACAGAAAAGGAAATACGGGGATTCCTGGGGAGAATCAATTTCATAAGCCGGTTCATTTCTCTGCTCACAGCGACGTGTGAACCCATCTTCAAGCTGCTAAGAAAGAATTCATCCAAAAAATGGAATGAAGATTGCCAAAAAGATTTTCTTGCCATCAAGAAACAGTTGATCAAAACACCTGTCTTGGTACTCTCGAGGGACGAGGTTCCCCTGTTTATGTACCTGTCAGTCAATGCCAATGCAATGGGCTGTATGCTGGGACAGAAAGATGATAGAAGTAGGGAAATTGCTATCTATTACATCAGTAAAAGATTCAGCAGTGACGAACAGAAGTACACCCTGATTGAAAAGATATGTTGTGCGTTAGCATGGGCCGCTATGAGGTTACAACAATATCTGCATGGGCACATGACCTATCTCATATCCCGCATGGAACCATTAAAGTATGTATTCATTAAACCAATGTTGAATTGTCGATTGTCCAAATGGCAGTTGATCCTCAAACAGTTTGACATTTTCTACGTGACTCAGAAGTTTATCAAAGGTCAGGGCATTGTAGATCAACTGGCCGAAGCACCGTTAGGGGATTTCGAAACCTTGGAAACTTATTTCCTGGATGATGGGATCATGACGATTCAACAAATCCATCAAGAGAATACAGTCCAACCCTGGAAAATATACTTTGATGGAGCAGTGATTATGGAAGGTGCCGGAGTCAGGGCAGTCCTTGTATCTTGTACATGAGAACAGTATCCTATGGCTACCAAGTTGCAGTTTGTCAAAACCAACAATACATCTGAGTATGAAGGCTTCATAATGGTGTTGAAACTAGCCCAGTCCATGGGTATCAAGTGTTTACTAGTCTGTGGGGATTCTGAGTTTTTTATCAGACAAACCACAGGGGCGTATCACACTAAGGAATTGCATCTACTGCCCTACCATTGTCAAGTGGTCAAGATGTCCATGGAGTTTGAAGAGATAACCTTCATCCACATCACTTAAGGTAGAAATGACTTTGTTGATGCATTGGCGACGTTGGCTTCCTTGATCCACATATCTGGTAGGAGGGGAATTCCCGACATCAAATTCACAAGCCAAAAGGCCCCGACATATGAGAATTACATTGGAGAAATATTAGATGAAATACCTCCTATCAAACAGCCTTGGTATCAAGATATAAAAGAATATCTCTGAGATGGATCTACACCCGCTGGGGCAAGCCAAGCTGAACGAAAGAGGATTCATAAGATGGCTATGAAGTTTTATCTGAGCGGAGACGCACTCTATAAAAGGGATGCTGGTGTAGGCCTATTAAGATGCCTGGATAAGGATTAAGCCCAGAGACTGATGGATGAAGTACACAGTGGAGTCTGTGGTCCACATATGAGCGGTCATTTGCTGGCCAAGAAGATAGTAAGAACATGGAATTACTAGATCTCTCTCATAGCTGACTGTGATGATCACGTCAGGAGATGCTACCAATCCCAAGTCCATGGAAATGCCATCCATGCTCCTCCAAGAGAACTGCACAATATAAGTTCTCCATGGCCTTTTCCATGTGGGGAATGGATGTGATTGGGCCAATAGAACCCAAATCCAGTAATGGTCATCGATTCTTCTTCACCATGATCAATTACTTCACCAAATGGGTCGAAGCTACCTCTTTTCCTAAGGTCACCAAAGAGGTTATCATTGGTTTCATCAGAACCAATATCGTCTGTCGGTATGGACAATCGGAGGTGATCGTATTAGACAACACCAAAAATCTAAACAATCAGATAATGAGAGAGTTATGCAGCAAGTTCCATATCAAGTATCTCAATTCCTTCATTTATCGGCCTAAGATGAATGGTGCTGTCGAAGCGGCCAACAAAAAATATCAAGAAGATCATACATAAAATGTCCGCCAATCACAAAGGATGGCCTGACCTATTGCCCCTGACTTTAATGGCCTATAGAATGTCAATGCGTACTTCTACTGGGGCTACCCTATACTCATTGATCTATGTCATGGAAGTAGTACTTCCCATTGAAGTAGAAATGGAGTCCCTGAGAGTGTTAATAGACGCTCAGATGGAGGAAGACCAGTGGTTGCAAGAGCGATACCACCAGTTGTCCCTGATAGATGAGAGAAGGGCTACAACCATCTTTTATGGGCAGTTATATCAGCAAAGGATTGCTCGGTCATACAACAAGGAAGTCTGTCTCCGGTAATTTAAAGAAAACGACTTGGTACTGAAGAAAGTCCTTGTTAATCAAGATGAAGCCAAAGGAAAGTTTGCCCCAAATTAGGAAGGCCCTTTCATTGTCAAAGAAGTGTTGACAGGAGGAGCTATCGAATTGCAAGAAATGGATGGGAATGAATTTCCCCAGCTTATCAATTCAGACACCGTGAAAAGGTATTATGTCTGAAACATCTGCCTACTATCATCCTGGTCCTGTAAATCGATCAAATCAATTCGGGTTTTCACAAAAGCTCGAACTACGAATGACCTGATCTCCCTCAACCCGGGAGTACGTAGGTAGTCATTCCTGGTGCGGTCAAACCAAATAAAAAGTTCAAAAACCCTTCAAACCAAACAAAAAGTTCAAAAACCCATCAAACCAAACTCAAAACCCAAAATAAACACTTCTCAAACCTTTCAGCCCAAGCCTGAACTACGAATAACCTGATCTCCCTCAACCCGGGAGTACGTAGGCAGCCATTCATGGTGCGGCCTGACCTTCAAAGAAAATAAAATCAATAAAAAACCAGTCCCAAGACACCAAAACCCTATAAAATCAAAATCTTATCAAGCCACCCTGGTCAACAGACCTTGCTGAGATACTCTTCGACATCTCAATATCAACCCATCAAGGAGAAGCTCATGATACATTAAAAATAATAAGTCATGAAAGAAGTGGTAATCACTTAGCAATGACAATACATATCTAACATGGAAGTGAATCAAAATATATTTCTCTGATATATAATACTGTTTGATAAATACACTGTGTCCTATACATGGCAAAAATAGCTGATCTAGTAAGTGTAGTAAAAATAAAGCTAGTCTATGAACCCATGGATAAGCGAGATAGCAGTGCCAACATGGCATCCCTCTCAGAAGATGGAGGAACATCTGTGAGCTCATGTACCTCGGTCTCCATACGAGCAAAAATATCCACAGCCATCTGTATAGTGCTGCTGTGACCATCTATGAAAGCACTCATGTCTGCAACCAGACTGTGTGTATATGATCTGAGTGCAGTACTGTTCGCAATATGAACATCCCGGGTAGCTATGGCCTCATCCCTCTCAAGATAAGCAGCATCCCGGGAAACTAAGGCCTCCTCAACCTCCTCAAAAGCTGCATATTGAGTATATCGTGGCTCGTTTCTCTCAACAAATGCTGCATCTCGGGTAGCTCGAGCCTCGTCTCTGTCAGCAAAAGCTGTATCCCTGCTAGAAAGGACGGTCAACATCAGAGCCCTAACCTGATCCCTCTTGAAAGTCATCCTAGCTAGTTAATCAATAAGAGCTGGATTTGTCCCGACAGAAATGCTCGGAGGGTCACTAACTAAAGCTACTGTAAAAACCAGTAAACAAATCATCCTCAGTGGGAGACTCAGGATCCTCTATAGGCTCCTCCTCATCTGAATCAATGCTCGGAACTGACTAGATAGCCACAACCAAGGCGATATTGGACTCTAGCCATACAGACTACTCTAGAGAACGATACAGACGGCTAGTAGAGAAATCAGCCCTCTCCCTGTGAGTCCAACACTCATAAATCCTGATGAGGTCAGCTGGCGACAAAGATGAAGCCGATATCCACTGATCTATAGCCCCCTCAAAATGGTGGAGGCTATAGAACTGATCAAACTGGCCCATGACTACCAGCGGATGATATGTGGTCAGCTTTCTCAAACCCGCCAGGGGCAGATAATCCATGCCCACTGCATGAGTGATGAAGCTGTAAGGGGAGCTAAGCCCTGAGCAAGGAAATATTGAAAAGGGATGCTCAATCGTCGATAAGAAGGCTGACCATGACACTGCATCCGAACACTCCACTGGCCGAAAGGAGTAGGACATGGCTATCTCATGGGTAAAGCAATACCCATGATGTCGGAAAGTGCCAATAGGACTCAAATGTGTCATGAACCACACATATAGCAAAACGACCCTGCCTCTAAAAAATCCCCCTGGATGGGTACTATAAAATGTAGCTGACCTCAAAGTCTAGGCTAATATCATCCACAGAATTGTAGAACCTTGCCTGAGGGCACAAACCACTACCATCAAGCCAATGTCCAAGTGGTCCATATATAGTGGCATGTACAAATAAGCAGTGACACACATCAGTAGAACGTCCACACGTGCCAACTACCACTCATTTGTAGGAATGATGAAATCCCCAGAATATCACTCATAGATGTCTAGCTGGCTAAAACGATCAATTAAAAAGTCCATGGACACCACATGTTCTGCAGTAATCTCCACAGTGACGACTCTGCGCTTCAGACCCGTCATGGTCATGAATGGTCACCTCATGTCACTGATGGCTGTCCTGGCATAAGGCAGATCTAGTGCCAAACCCATAAGTCGCTCATACTCTTCTAGTGTAGGAGTCAGCTCCCGAAGGCTAAACCTGAAAACTTGGCGCTTGGGTATCCAGTAAGATAATATGCCGTCCACAAACCCCTGTGGAACCTGAAAAGCTAAAAGGGCTAGAGAATGCCCTAGCATCTGGTCAACTGTCCCTCTGGCTGGGAGAGGCAGACTATCATACCACAATCTCAGTGAAGATAATACCAAAGTAGGTGGCAAGTGCTCGATACGGCTGACTGTGGATGGAAACATCTGTATAACCGTATTATGAGACCATCTAGGGGTTAAATCTAAACTCACCTGTCTAAGTGCATATCAACGACATAATACATGCATAATGAGAATAATAAAGTAACAATAAGATGCAATGGATAGGAAATGTCATGCATATCTAAAAATAAACTATCTACTGAAAGCATCATCTCTATCTGCTCATAAAATACAAAATATAAAGTACAGGGAGATGGGGCACAACCGCCCAACAACTAACAGAGTCCTATCAAAAGATATAACGAGAAATGGGGCACAGTCGCCCAATATCTAACAGAGGCCTATCAAAAGATATAGCGAGAAAAACTATCAGAAGAAATCTATAATATCTACATCCAGGCGATCGACCTACTGCAGCTCCTTCTGAGTAATAGAATCTCGGCCAGTGGGAATGTCCGATCGATATAAAGGAGGATCAGCACCTGTAAAGCTGCCAGAAAATGGACTTGCTGAGGGGCTAACTCCAGAGCTGGAAGGATCAAATGAATCTGCCTCGGAAGGATTCCGGCCAAGATGCCTAATGAAGATATGAGCCTCTCCAACCGCTGGGTCAATCCTGAAATCTGGTCTAGATGAGTCGGCTCTCGTAGGCAAGCTATCCAGTCTGTCATTATCACAGACCCCGACACCATGTCTGCCATAAATTGGGTAGCACAAGTCTGAGCCCCAATAGTGCAGGGACTCAACCAGCTATGAAATGCCTCCTGGCTGTAAGGACCCTCTGACAGGGTGAAGCCATCTATGCCCACCAGTGGAATGTCTGTGAGTGGCTGAGCTAGTGGCCAATGATGCTAAGCAGAAGGAATAAATGGAATGAGGATATCTCTCGTGATGCTACGGATAGAACACTTTCCTAGATAGAGCTCCTAACCTCCCTCAGTCAAAAAGGGGATCTGACGAGTAGATAATGCAAACTCCCTACCAGTCGGAAAGCCATCCTCGAACTCGACTATCAGATAGTCTGGGGTGTAAGGAACCTACGAGATAGAATCGGCAGCCAACAACTCTAGGTGCAAACGGGAGTGGATAAATCCCTCGGCTACAGGGACCTCCATCAAAGTGGAGTGATGCCAGCGCCGTCCCCTCGGATAGGTCTCCAGGCCCAAAGTAGTGGCTGGGCGTAGGTAAAGGAGCCTCTTATATACCCAAAACTGGCGATACAAAGATCAAAAGTCCTCAGTGGTAAAGACTGACAAACACAAATGAGGAAATTAAAAGGTAAAAGAGAAATGACTCACCAGTAGGAATGGGTAAAAACCTAGCCAAGCCTCCGTCACGCCCTCCGAGCACAGGCGCATCCCTTGGAGAAAATAGGCAAATGTGTAGGTGCCCCAATCAAAATCACTGAGGCGCTCCACGTATCGAGTAGCATTGATCAAGGTGAAAGACACCATCGAGGAGTTGTCTGCAATGAAACAACCCCTGATGATCACGAAGAACAGTTGCCAAAGGATATGATCTCTAACCCTTTGATCATCAGGCAGAGGCTCAGTCAAAGCCCCGCTTTGGGCATCTACACTCAAGGGACCAGAACGGACAATCCGACCCTTGATTGTCGTCGTAGGAATTCCCAAAAGGGAACGAATGACAACGTACTGGCTCGCCTGCAAACTCTATCCCGGTGATGAACCTCACATCCATAGGCATCATCATCACCTCACAATTTAGCAAATAGAGAGACTGGGTCTAGTGGAACCATCGCTAAGACAAAGCCCTCAGATAACCCCAGGGGCAACGACGATGAGAAATAGAAAAGAAGGCCTCAAACCCCCAAGTGTTGACGATGGCCTGATACTCCGGATGCAGAGTATGATATAAGGAGTGGACGCTGAACAAGTTTCCCTTGGGCTGTGTAAAGCCGGGAACCTGTATGAAATAGCCAGTCCAGATTAAACCTGTGCCCTAAATTGGCAAAAAAAGAAATAAAATCCAGAACGAAAGCTTCAATCACCTCATTGGCGCGAAGATATATCGCTTGGAGCATGAGCTGGAGCGGGATCCACAAAAGGGACATCCTAGGCATCCACATCATTTAAAATCTCAGCTCGAATCGGACGAATAACAGACTCAGCCAAGCGGTGAGGTGGCCGAGCTGGACGTGGTTGAGGAACATCAGAAGCTCTCCTCTGCCTCACGCCTGAAGTGACCCTACTAGCACTACCAGGTCTATCTGGCTCTATAACCTGGACAAAGTCTCCAAATCACCTCAGAAAGGGTGAGGTAATCCTTAAAACTGCGACTTATTAAATTAAATCATTACTTCATGCATTTTTAAGTCCTAAAGCATGCATTAGTTAACCAAAATCCCCAGTAGAGTTAAAATTGCATATTTATTAAATGCTCAGGCTTTTGAAATTTTTTTCGCCAGAGTCTACTTTATAAAATGGACTGTTCGCATACACACAGGTATGACTAGGTGGCCATTCAGTAGCACACCTACCAAAAATAGAAACAATTCATATTTATTAAAAAAAATCAAAATTAAACTCCCCATGACAGCTAAATTTCCATGAGTATTTTTAGTTGAAAAACCAGGCTCATTTGGCCTAAAAAAGGACGAGTAAACTGATAAAAAAGGGCGTCAATTGACTATCTCAGAAAATAATTTTTTTTTACATCAGAACGTTCAGTGCAGTAAAATATGCACATTTACTAAGTCTAAAAATTTTATCAAGTCATATAAGCACGCCTATTCGCTATATTGTGTTTAGAAGTATACTATGTGATATCTAACATTCTAACGGTCAAAACTGGAAAAGAAAGGATGTAAACATTACTAGAGATGTGCAAAATGTTTGTACGATGACAGAATTTGAAAAACGCTGCCCAAACTTCGTAGATCTGAAGAAGAAATTTTAGATTTTTTTTAGATTTCAAAGTTGAAAATGAATTTTGGAAGCCTCGGGTGCCCAAGTTATAATCGCAGGGAGTAGCAGCTCCACCTGCGGCTACCACACCTCTACGTACGGCTCCCTAGGGTGGGTCTCACCCCTCTAGTTTGGTCTAGTTTGAGTTAAAATGGAGTTTATAGAAGCTAAAAAGTCAAATCAAGGAAAAAACTGCTACGCGATTGAGCGGATTGGCCTGAAATCCTGTGTAAAAGAGGTAAGTTCTTGATGAAGGAAGGAACTTCATGTAAGCCATTGGTTAAGACTCTAAAGTGATATTCAAAAGCTAATAATGAAAATTGCTAAAAACTGCCTCTGTCAGAGCATCGGGAAAGTCTTGGCTTTGTGAACAGTTAGTTTAAATGCGTCAAAGTATCCAGATTTGCCTGAGGGTGTGACTTCTCAAAAATATCATCCCCACGTTAAGATCGATTAGGTCTGACATGACAATCCGTTTGCGACAACTCCAAGGAAGCATCGGGAACAAGCCGGTGAAGAAAAAATGTTGAAAACTAATTCAGCGAGGGTTAAAAGGAATGACACTGCAAGTCATTGACGACAACTCCAACGAAGCATTGGGAAAGATCCGGTGGTAAGAATCATGTAAAAATTTTCCCCATAGATGACAGATGATGGAATATGTTATATAAATCCCCAGTGGGAGCACCGATAAGGAACGATGATTCAACAGACTGTTGCAAACTACCGTTCGAGTAGGCACCGAAAAGGTTCAGTGATGGTCAAGCTCTGCAAACTACCGTTCAAGTATGAATCAGATCAAGTTCAAGCGATCGTTGTAAACTACCATTCGGGTAGGCATCGGGTAGGTTCGATGATGGTCAAATTATTGTCAACTATTGTTCGAGTAGATCATGAGACTTCTACCTCCGACAGAAACGTTGGCGTCAAACGAACAACAATCCAAACCGTTGACGACAACTCTAACGTAGCGTCGGGAAAGATTCGATGATGCAAACTGGTGTAAACTATCATCAGGATATGCATCATGAATACCTAATGAGGTCACTCATTAAAAGAGAAGCACCCCCAGCTGAAACACCGAGAAAGTCGATGGTTCAATTGACCATGGTAACTACCGTTCGAGTAGGCACTGAGAAGGTTCGGTGATGGTCAAGACTTTGCAAACTACCGTTCGAGTAGGCGTCAAGAGAATTCAGTAAATGCTATAACGAATGACGTCATCCCCAGCAGAAAATGACGAGAACAACCAGTGATAGCCTACCAGTGATAGTCTAACACCACCAGGGCATCTAAAATTCATAACATGTTATACCATTCATTGCATTACATTTACATATATCATATTTCCAGTGTCTAGCAGTCTTTATTCTGTTCATTCCATTGTATTGCATAAACACGATAAAGAGGGGCATCTGTAGACACTCAAAATTTTATATTTTTATTACCAACCTTGTAGGAGGGTAAATCCGTCTTTTACTTTTCGAATACAACCCCGGAAGTTTAAACTAAAGTTCAAGCCCCGGCGATAACATCGGAAGATCAAGTTCTGCCCCGGCGACAACACCAGAAGATCAAGTTAAGCCCCGACGACAACACCGATAGATCAAGTTAAGCCCCGGCGACAACACCGGGAGATCAAGTTTGGCCCTGGCGACAACACCGGAAGATCAAGTTCGGCCCCGGCGATAACACCGGGAGATCAAGTTCAGCCCTGACGACAACGCCGAGAGATCAAGTTTAGCCCTGATGAAAAAATTGGGAGATCAAGTTCAGCCTCAGCGATAACATCGGAATGTTAAATCAAGTCCTGGTAACAACCCGGGAGGTACATGAGCCTCGACGACAACACCGGGAGATACAATCACCCGAGTGACAACACTTGGAAGCCAAATCAACTTCGGTGGCAACCCTGAATCATCAAATCATCCCCAGAGACAACCCTGGGAGACCAAATCAACCTCAAAGACAACCCTGAGTAAGAACAGAGTCGGCTGGGAGAAAATCTCGGAGCCAATCCTGAGAAAACAGTTAAAAATAGTGCTGATATAGAAGACAACCCCTAGAAGGTTAAAATGGTCATTTTACTAATATAAAGACAAATTTAGTCAAAATCAAGTTGAATTGATGCAATGAAGGTCAGAAAGAGCCATAACATCAATACCGAGTGAAAACATCACAATACAGCTCAACGGATAAACTATGAAAAAATAAAGATATGGTTATAAACCCATCTTCCTGGATTTAGAAAAGGTTAAGTCCCATGTCATTGTGTTGCTTTCGAAAAGAGCTTTTCGGAAAGGTATAACACGCCTCAAACGGATGCTCAGACCAAAAGTTATGAAGGTTCGAACCTGACATTAAATTGCTCAGAGTGCATGTACTTTGAGACGACGGGACCCACTAGATGGGGCCCACCACGAGGAGTCGCAGCTCTACTCGCGGCAGCCGTGGGTAGACCCGCTACCATTTTGGTCTATAAATAAGACCCCCTAGCCTTAGAAAAAAAGAGAGAGAAAAAAAAATAGAAAAACGCTTTGAAACTCTGCCCATTTCATCCCTTAGCCCTACTTCTAGTACTCAAAACTTAGATTTTTTTCTTCCAATACATTTGCATACATATATTCTACAACATACCAAAAATTAACCGATGGAAACGTCCATTTGAAGCCCACCGAGTGGGAAAAAGCTCGTGGAGCAATCTATTGTAAGTTTTTTTACGATCAGAACTCATTTCTTACTTCATTACGTATGTGTGAACGTGCATATAAAGTTCATCTTCTGGTTTTTCCCGAAACTCAGTTCCGTGGCTTTTTTAGATTACTTTTTAGTATATATAAGTATATATATACGTTTTTCTTCGTTTGCACAGCCTGGATCGTTGATCCGTGGCTTTTAATCACTTTTATGTATATATATATAATAACTTATTCGGCCTGGATCGCTGATTCATGGCCTTTTCAGCTTATTATACATATAATTGACTATATATATACTAACTTTCAATTCAATCGGACCTGGATTGTTAATTTGTGGCCCTTTTACTGTTTATATATATATATATATATATATATATATATATATATATATATATATATATAATTTTTTTGACTTCGTTTGGCCTGGATTGCTAATTCGTGGCCTTTTTCGCTTTAATATATATATACTAACTGTATATATTAACATTTATATTTTAGTTTGGGCTGGATTAGAAATCCGTGGCCTTTGACAGCATTTATAAATATAAATATATATATATATATATATATATATATATATTTACTTTTCTGTCTAGCATGGAGAAATTCGTGGCTCTTTACAACTTTTTTATAAATATATATATATTTACATTTCTGTCGATCCTAGATCAATTCGTGGCTCTTTATAGCTTATATATATATATATATATATATATATACATTCCTGTCTGGCCTGGATTGGAAATTCGTGGCCCTTTACAACTTTTATATTTACAACTTTTATAAATATATATATATATATATATATATATATTTATATTTATATTTATATTTAGTTGGGCCTGGATTGGAAATCCGTGGCCCTTTACAGCTTTCATATATGTGTATATATATATATATATATATTATTTATTCATTGTGATTAAATATTTGCTTTCATTATTCATTTTATATGAGTTTGTGTTAATATAAATTTTGCGATTTTAGATTTATTTAAATCTAGCCCTTTCGACCTTTCAAATGGTTCAAAATAGGTCCAACCGAAATCGGGAAGCTAGAATGGCTAAGATTTATTTAAATCTAGCTTTCTTTCTAGTTTTGATAAATATTAAAGCAAACTCGCGACCCTAGATCCGTATCTAGTGGGAACGGGAAGCTTTGGCTACGCGCATGCAAAGATTTGACTGATGAATCCTCTGTTTTGCGACGTCTAGATGTAAATATACATGTTATGTAAATATTTTGGCTGTGCAGGTTTCTTGCTCTTCTTATGTGAGCCTAGGAATCGTGGAATTCATGATCAAACATACTGATCAGAATCTGATTCCCACGATGGACAACTCCACATTACAAATGTATCTTGCCAGTTTTTCTGTAAAATGTACATTCAAGGGACCTTAAAGCGGTTAGCTGGGTTTAAGGTCTCAAACATAGTGAAATATGATTTGTCATGCCAGAGTCACTTCGATGTATGTCATGCCCATAAGAAGACCGTCACTTGTATATACATTTTGTGGTCGAGGATGCTTCGCATCCCGACAATAAACATTCAAAGCGAGCCAAAGGCTGAATAGAATAAAATGGAAGAATCAATATACTTCAATTCTTATACGAGCGTAAGGGTTTGAAAACCATCTTTCAAAACATCATTTTCATATCTTGTCTAAAAATAGACTTTTCAAATAAATCAAACCCTTCGTATATAGGTTCAATGAAATATGGCACTACTTTCAAATCAAACAAACGTAGGCTCAATTACTTCCAGCATACACACACATATTACAAATAAAAAAGAAAATATTGAAAAGATGCGATAACCGTGTTTCATGGAAGTTGGGGGGTGCCTAACACCTTTCCCCCGCTTAACCAAGCCCCCGAACCTTATGAATCTCAAGTTTCAAGGCCAAGTTTTGACAGTGTCCAATAATTGGGCCAACTTGCAAAATTAAACAAAACTCGGTTGAGTTGGTACAACCATTTCAAATCTACCAATTGGCAACTCTGTAAATCTTTCAAATCGTCGACATGATACATGTTGGCCTTTTTCTAAAAGCTTCACCCTTCATAAAACAGATAAGATAAATAAAGGGTAGAAAATGACAAAATTTAGGAAGAGAGAAAGGTCTGTCCAAAGATGACATATTTTTTCTCGACGTCGACACCAATGATGATCCGACCCTTTTTGGCGCTTTCTAGCATGCATTTTCACCAAAAAAGATTTCCAAATCAAAATAGCAAAGAGCTTTCATAATAATAATAAAGCGATTTGGTGATAGACATTTAGATAATAAATGGAAGTATCAAAGAATCTCGATTCCTATTTGACTAAGGATTTGAAAATTTTGTTTTCAAAACATCATTGATATATTTTGTATTCTAAAAATGAACTTTTATATAAACCAAATCCTTTGCGCATAGGGTTAAAGAGGTACAACACTACTTTCGGAATAATTTCATAGACTTAAGAATTAATAATGGAAGTATCAAAGGTCCTCGATTACTATTCGGGCGAAGGATTTGAAACCTTGTGTTTTTCCCGAAATATCATATGAAATGTACATTTTGTCTAAAAATGAACTTTTTAGAAAATTAAACCCTTTGTACATAGGTGCAAAAGAGGAACAACATTACTTCCATATATCTCACAAGGAGGCTTAGAATAAACTTTCAAATAAAACACACACACACACACACACACTTTATGCATAGAAAATCAATAAGCTGCAGTAACCGTGTTTTCACAGAAGTTGGGGGGGGGGGGGGTGCCTAACACCTTCCCCTTGCTAGCCCCTGAATTCTATGAATCTCGGTTTCAGACCAATGCTACGGAGTCACATATTAGACCATATTGCGCAAACCTTCAAAATTCGGATGAGTTGGTACATCCATTTAAATCATACCAACTGGCGGCTCTGTCTCATTCGGTCCAATCATCAAAATTAATCAATAAAATCAAATTTTGTAAAACAAGTTGACTAATGTCGGTCTTTTCCTAAATCTCACCCTTCAGATGAATTAATTAACATAAAAAAATAAAAAGGGTAAGAAAAAAATATGAAAAATAAAAAATAAAAGAAGACATCCAATCTTCAAACAATAAACAAAACAACGCGTTTATTTTCCCGGCGTCGACAATTTGGCGCTAGAAAGAGGGGGGAGATTTTTGTGATTGATTGATAAATAGACACATTTGCTCAAATTTTTCACTAAATTTGATAGAATGGTTGTAATACCCGAGAATTTTATAAATAATATGAGTATTGAAAATAAAAATGTTTGAATATTTATTTTGAGTACATATATGTTTATATGTGTCTTTAAATGTGGTAATTCAATTTTGATTGAACTAAGTAAGTGATAATGGAGAAATGTAGTGGAAATGATACTGAGCTTAATTAAGCTTATGTGATATACCTAGTGTGACATAGAGATGGACTAAGTAATTTATTAATTAAATTAATGAAGGAATAATTAAATAGTGTGATGGATTAATTATGGTTATTATTTCAATTATTTGTGATGTGCAAATATACGTGTTGTGTGAACATATAAATGAAATGGCATCATGTATAAATTATAAGAAAGGATATTAAGAATAATATTATAATGACTATTTCGTGAGACTATATTATAATAAGCTTGAGTTATGTAATTCTACTAAGTTTGAATAAATGAGCCTTGTGTGGCATAAATATTATATTGGACCAACTGAAGGTTTAATTGTAATTATGGAAGAGAATTAATTTTAAGAAAATAAATGTTTGATATTAATTATCATTATGATATTTGGGTATAATTAGAATAATAAGTTTTATGGAAAATGAATGAGTTGTTAGTACACAACTAGTTTATATGCTAGCCCAATTCAAATATTATTCAGACTAACCTAATGTACATGAATTCTATGATTATATGTATTTGTATGTGTACCCATAACTAAACCAATGTAATAATACTAAATCATCTCCGGACATGACTTCTAGTGCTCAGCCATAATCCACCCATGTCTCTAGAGAAGAGTTTGAAGGACTGAAGAACCAGATAGCCGAATTGGCCAATTTCTTAAGAGAACAAAGTAAGGCTCTTAAAGGGAAGCAAGCACAGGGTTATACAGAACCAGGTACACCCAGTGGCAGTCAAGATATTGGGAAAAAAGATACTCAAGGTCCTGAGACACAAAACCAGGACACAACTAACAAAACCCCCGAAATCACCACCCTCAACAAAGAACAGGAAGTTAGTGACATTCTAAAGAAAGTGCAACAGATGGAAGAAAACATCCGGTCTATCAAAGGGACTGGGGCATTTGGCAGTGTCAATTATTTTGACTCATGCATTTTCCCCGGGGCTCGTTACTGCGAAAAATTTTGAGCTCCTGATTTTGAGAAATAAGATGGATTGGTAGACCCCTACACTCACTTGAAGGTGTTCATTGAAGAGCTCGGATCCTATGTATAGGACAAAAAACTCCGAATGCAGTTATTCCAGAAAAGTCTGACCGGAGAGTCTAGAGCCTGGTATGCCCGCTTGGATAACTCTAAAATTCATAGTTTGGACGAGCTTGCATATGTGTTCGTCAAATAATATAGTTTCCAGTCTCAATTGGCTGTAGGCATATATCAAATAACCAAAATCAAGAAACAGAACACTGAGTCATTCAGAGAATATGCTCAACGCTGGAGATGAATGGCAGCACAAGTCACTCCACCTATGACTGAGTCCGAGATAGTCGTGCCCCTCATCGACATTCAAGAAGTCCCGTATTATGAAAGGGTCCTAGCAGGTATAGGAAAGCCATTTTCAGAAATGATCAAGCACGGCGAGATGGTAGAAATGGGGCTCAAATATGGGAAGATAAAGGATCTGACCGCCTTAGAAGCTATTGCCGAGCATATCCAGTCTGAGAGTTACGGGAGTAATCCCCAGAGAGCACACAAGAAGAAAGACGAAGAAGTGTCCTTAGTATTACAAGGACAGAATCAGAGGAGCGAGTCGAGCAGTATGCCCATTTAGAAGAGGAACTATTCCCCTTTTCAAGCTCAAGCCCAACCTTCTAACCCTCCATTTCAAAAAAATTTGGAGGCCAGACATCGAAGAATGTTCACCTCGTTAGAGGATTCACTCTAGAACGTGCTGAAACTGTTGACAGCACAGAAAAAGATCATCCAACTCCTTCCACCCACCAATACCGGTGGACAAATTTATGACCCAAGCAAAAAGTGTGCTTATTATTCTGGAGCTGCAGGACATGATACACAAGACTTTTGGTCTGTCAAGCACAAAATTCAAGACTTGATTGAAAACAGAGAAATTATGGTGACAAAGCCCGAGCAATCGCACGTGTAAGATAATCCCCTCTCTCAGCACAAAGAGGAGGGTGTCAACATGATTAGCACACAAAATGGAGAAGGATCCAAATACCTCCGATACGTCAGAAAATTAACTCAATCCAGCACAGACAGTTGGGAAGTCTCAAAAAGGTGATTCCTGATAGAACAGGAGATCAAGTCTATCAATGAACAAATTGGACAATTAACAGAGCTAGTCGTATACCAACATCAGGTCACCAGACAGCTGATAAACTAGAGTAACCAGTCTGATGCAAATCCTTCCACACCAGAAATCAGTCCCATTCCTATGAGGGACCGTTATCGTTTTCATCAGCATGAACCCTGAGCCGATAAGATGTCCAAGGAAGAGAAATTTCAGATTGATAGGGAATTCACTTTCCAGAGGAATTTCACCAACCTAAACCAGCCAATGAAGGAAATCCTCCAGATGTTAATCAACGAAGGGATAGTCACATACTTATTACCCCCAGTGAACCCTCGATCTAGAAAATTCAAACCTGACAAGATCTGCCAGTACCACTCCAATGCACCCGGCCATGCTACTGAGAACTGCTGGGCACTTCATCATTTAATTCAGAACATGATTGAAAGCAGTGAACTGATAAGAAGAAGTCAAGATTATGGCCTTCCTGATAAAGAAACTCTCTTTATTCACACTACATGGAATCTGGATACCGTGGCTATTATTTCTTATGAGAAGGAGCTAGCCCTCACACCCCTAATGCTACCAGGGAAATGGGTTTAAGAAACATAAAATCCTGTGAAGTTGGCGGCACTCGAACCTTTGCTATTACCATTCAGACCCCAGTATCCAGTAATCAGTCTTAAGAGAGTCCCATGGAACTACGGGAATGATGAAGGTTCCACCTCCAACAACATTGCCATTGTACCAAAGGAGAATCCATTGTACCTGCCTCAGCGGGTGGTCAAACCAGTCATCAATGCCAAAGAAAAGGTGGCTGAAGAGAAAATTGAAGAGTACCTCAGCAAAATGGGACACAATGAAATCAAAGTGGTGCAAAGCCTAAAAGATGCACCCAAGCAGATGTCCATCCTAGATCTGGTCTTATCATCAGTGGATCACCGTAATATTTTGGTAAAAGTACTGGAAGAAGCCCATCTGCCAAAGACAGTGGATGCCGAGAAATTTCGTTATGCGATAGAACACATCTTTAACAACAATGTGATATCTTTCACTGACGATGATATACCCGCAGAAGGGACGGGCTATCATAAGTCACTGCACAAAGTGGTGATTTTATTAGGGTATGTGATCAGAGGTTTACTGATAGATGGAGGTTCATCCCTTAACATCTGTCCATACTAAACCTTGAAGAGAATGAAGATTAACCTGAACCGGATCAAAACTAGTCATGTGGTCATCTGGGCATTCGATGGATCTCGCCGACAAGCTATGGGAGAAATAGAGCTTCTGCTGGAGATTTGTTCTTACACTTTCTATGTGTCTTTTCAGGTGCTCAACATCGCCATCGGATACAACTTATTTCTGGGAAGGCCAATGGATCCATATGGCAGGGGCAGTGCCATCCACCCTCCATCAACAACTCAAATATATTATCAACGATAACCTAATCATGGTGAATTCCGAACCGAAATACCATGTCTGCATACAGGGAGATATGCCGGTGATCAGCCTGGAAGCAGAGATTAAACCTGCTAGTTTTCAAGAATTGGAGGTAAGCGATACTCATTACCTACCAGTTGGGGCACTAGCCTTAAAGCCTAAAGTCTCCCCCCAAGTGATGACAGTGGGCCAGGAGATGGTATCTTTGGGTTTCCAACCTAGAGAAGGGTTAGGAAAGAATCAACAAGGTATTAAGTGTCCAGTACAAATCCCGAGCCAATCAGGGAGAGTCGGATTGGGTTATTCATCCGGGTCAAGCCGTCGGAACCCACATAAGCATCCTAAGGCTCATGCTTCCACCATACTATTGCCAAACCTCACTGATGCTGGATTTGTGAAGCCAATGAGGAAGATCCCTGCTGTTGTATCAGCCATGTTTTTTCCTCCAATCATACCAGTAAGTGAGAGAAAGACCCCAAAGCCTGAGGTGGATAGCAAAAAGGGAAAAGAAAAGCTCATGTACGAAGGACGAGACCCATTTGCTAATATGCGGGTTCTCATACAGTACGAAGGAATAAATGATGATATCCCAGATAGTGACGAAGAGGATCAGATCCAAATTCCTCGAATCAAGAAAGAGAAGGGAGGCAGTTCAAAGAAAAACCCCGGCCTTGTTTTGAAGGATGTCTCAGTCATTATTCGAGACGAGGCAGACGAGCACAATTCCTTGATCCTCCCTGTTCATGAGGATCTAACCCTGGACAACTAGAGTAGTGTCCCTTGCCTCATTCAAAAAGGGTAAAAGGGCAGAGAATCCATCTGCCCTGTAACATGCTTTTATATACTGCTTATTTTAGCTATAGCAGTAACTTTTGTCATCCTTTGCCAAATGCTTTGTATATTTAAGCAGTTTCATATATTAAAGTGAAAGCATTTTGTTTTCAGGACTCCAGAATTGGATTTGTTTGTCACTGCTGATGAGATGCCAACCTGTCACATTGACTACAACTTTGATGTAAAACTGAATTTTAACTTGATGGAAGTTGATTAAGAGGAGGAAGATGACTATGAGGTGCCCTAGGAGATCAAAGAATAGGTCGAAAACAAACCCAAACCAAACCTCGACCAAACCACCACTATTAACATAGGAACCTCCGAAAACCTCAAAGAAATCCAGATAGGCCTAGACCTCACTCAAGACCTAGAGACCGATCTGATCGAACTCCTAACACAGTTCTAGGATGTGTTTGCATAGTCACATCAAAATATGATTGGCCTGTCTACTAACATTGTCATCTATCGAATGCCCATCAAAGATGGATTCAAGCAAACAAAAGCTCAGGCGATTGAAACCTGAATGGAGTCTGAAAGTCAAAGAGGAAGTTGTTAAACAATTCAAAGCCGACATCATCATGGTATTAATATACCCAGAGTGGCTGCCAAACATAGTTCCCATGCCTAAGCCCTGAGGGAAAGTATGAATATGCATGGATTACCAGGATTTGAACAAAGTCTGCCTAAAGGATAATTTCCCAGTACCTTTCATGTGACGCCCCCAAATTCTAAGACCGCCACTTGGTCTCTCGAATTCGGTTCATCACGTGCTCATGGTAATACATCACAATAATAATAACTAAATATTGCACAATCACAGCGGAAATTCTATTCTAGAATAATTTACAATGATTTATTATAATTATTCCCCCAAGTCTCGCAACCTACAGTACTTAATAGATAACATAATAATATCAATAAATGACTTATTACATAATCTAACTTAAGCTTAAACATAATCAAATCCAGTCTTACTACATTATCTTAATACAACATTAAAATATTAAAACATAAAAGAGACAAGCTAGTTGGTAGCCTTGCCCTTGCCCTTATCAATGCCCGAAGGTTCGCCATGCTCTGCCTTAACTGAAATGTTTTAGGAAAAAGCAAGAATGAGCACAAATTGCTCAGCAAGTAATATACAACAAGGGTAAATGATATAATTCTCAATTCTCGAAAGGGTATAGGAAAGTTTGATAGTTCAAGGATAGCAAGAATATCAACAGTTCTCAATAACAGCCACTAAGGACAGAATAATATCAATATGATTCAATAATAAATCAATTCAAGATTTCAAGATAACTGAATACTGAGCAGTCACTAAGGACTATGAACTTCCATAGGATTTGACAGTAATAAACTGAAAATCCAACAAAAACAGATACAACAGGTGATCAGCCTAAAGTACCCTCGTTATGCATAACAATCAATCATACTCAAGTGCGCGCGTCGGTTCTCCGACAGTTATAGTTTGTTCTTCTCAGTCATATATAAGATCCCGCACCAATCAATTGGTTTTGGGTCGCTTTTCAATAATGTAAGTCTAGCCGAATCAAATGGCATAGACACTTTCACAATATTCAAGAACAACACTAAGTTCAACATGAATAATAGCTTTAATGAAATAAGAGTTCAAGTATGCTAATTCAATTCAAACGATTAAGTAGGAACTAGTTCGCAATATACAAAGATAGAATACTCGTATCCAAAGAGATAAGGTTTAGATACTCGCTTACGATATCCGTTAAATAAAGTAGTGCAAGGGTTTAGGATACTTGCCTTATGCGTAGTTTATTCACGTAAAGCTAGCCAACACTTTCGAATCCTATATATAATGTATTACATGCATAAGATTTTCATTAGTTAACACATCCGTTACACAACTTATTACTCAATATACATATATGTTACTATCTTAGTCACATGTCATACTTATACTCATATGGTATAAAATCAGATCACGAATCAAGTACATAGTTATAATATAAATGATATTATACCAACTCATCATGTTCAAGTAGCTATGATTCTTTGACCCATGGGCTTCCATTATATAAGTTAAACATTATCTTGTTACTTAATCATCACCTATGCACATATATCAGTAGGGTGTAAACCATTTCTAGCAATGTAGGCGTCATATAAGCTATCTGTCCAAAATCAGATTGTCAAACTGCATGGCTTTCAATTCCAGGCCGGCGCAGCTGCGCCATGACTAAGCCTAGGGACAGCGCAGCTGCGCAGCCCTCTGGCCAAGCCAAGGCTGAGCTGTGCCTTATGGTTTCTGTCCGGTCATGCAAGCCAACAACACCACATAGCATATAAACATATTAAAAGATACTTTTATGTTTGTACAACCTTTCCTCGTTTCAATTATATGTGATATAGATTCTAAGTCAATACTTTCAATGACTAAAAGTCATCCAAGGACACGAACTCATAAGGTCTATCATGCTCGCTTTTTAAACACTTAAAATGTTCACATAACTTGTAGTAAACATGTTCATGAGTTTTCATATCACATATATGCAACTATCATTATCATTAGTTTGAAAGCATACTTTATTTACGTAAATTTGGTTTCATTACAAGTAACATAGTAGGCAAACATGAATGATACCTTAGCAAGTCTACAAGTTCTATCAAACATGTTCATAAGTATCGAAGTTCAAATCTCAATGTAACATGCCGACGTTCACGTTCAACACTTATACTTTAATTAATAAAGTTTGCTAATACGTTCTAACACGTTCATGCTACATTATGAAATTTATATACGTAAGTTAATGTGTCCGATATGTATGTCAAGGCCATAGAAACATATTCGAAAATCAGAATATATATATGATCTTTATATGTCAAGGTTTGCCTTTAAAACTTATATTTTCGTTAGAAATGAGCACTAGTTAGGTTCACATGTCCATATTATATCATGGAACCAATATAGACAAGCTAACATGCACTTCATGTGTTTCTAAGTCATACTATTATGTTCGCAAGGTCAGAATATCAACATGGCATGTACATATATCAAAGTTCATTTATAAACTCTAAGTTTGCTTCAACACTATAAGTCTTCACCAATCATGCATAAAACATGTTTGCGCTATCTCCACGTACTCATATAGGCATGCTACTTATGTTCTTAAACTTGTTCTAAAGTGTTATTATAAGTTAGCATGTAACAGTCTGGATCAAAAGCAGAATCTGGAATCAGTGACCGGCGCAGCTGCGCAGTGCCCCAGTTCAAAACTGGCGCAGCTGCGCAGGGCCTAATCCACCAAAACGCAAGCCTAGCACTGGCGCAGCTGCGCAGCACCCTAGTATAACCAGGGCGCAGCTGCGCCGTTACCTGTACAGAGCTAGAAGCTCCTGGTTCGGCAGACAGCAACCCAATTCATAAAATTCATTCACGAAAACAATCACATTGTATTCCAACATGCTTATAAGTCTATTATAACAACTAAACAAGCTTTCTATAATCCATGTGGCATGTTTTGCACCCATAATCAAGAAATGAAATTTTGACAGTAAACAGAAATGGAGTTTTGACAGAAATGAAAATGAAGACAGGGAATGGAATTATACCTTCGAAGCACGAATTAAACTTGCTAATGCTGCTATAGGATTCTCTACTAACACTGATATATAAGGCTCTCACTCAACACTCTAGCAATTTTCAGCAATTGATATGTGAAGAACAAGAGTTCCTATTTGTAGAGAAATCCTTACACAGGCAATGAGATTATACCACAAATCAAACCAACGTAAATTTGGATTGTATAGAGGTTAATGGAGAGTTGGTAATTAGTTGGTGAAACTCATTATCAATACCACTCCCTTGTTCATTATGATAGCTAGAATGTGCTGAGTTTGAGGATATAGGAGTAGGATAGCTTCATGTGTATTCACGTGAAGAGCAAATGGGACACTTAAAATGAGACAATTGATTTAACTTCTCAGCATTTGCAAATACTACACTTGTATACACACACCATATACTTATGTTATATATTATATGTACTCTTAGGTTATAATTTAAATCACAATGTACTTCACATAATGTAATAAGTGTAATTTACACACATATAATCCATGTACATTTATCTTACTGATATAATACAATCGGATACTACCACATTACATTATATCATATATTATTAAATTGTATTAATCAACAATTATTTATAATATATCCATGATACATTATTTTACTGTATACACACTCACCTTGTCACATAGGCATTATCATATATTCCTAACATATAGTTTTAACATAACATAATCACATTATGCTTCATGTAATATATGGTTTCTATGTGTAAGATATTTGCATTGTATTATATAACATAGTTTATGTATATACATGCATGGTCACACTTAAGTGTCTCTCTACACTATATAATATAGTTGTATTCCATATACTTTATATATTCAAGTATTGCACATTTGTACATATCAATTGATATAATTTTATTATATTAATCACTCACTTATTTGTTTTATTATTCATAATGTCAAATAAATAGACTATTTATCTCGTTGATTAATTAACAATAATATTAATTAATTTATTCCTCATTGATTATTAATTACACCAAATTAATAATCATAGTATTAATTATCACATTAACAAATATAAATCTCAGCACAATTATAAACAAGTGGTTTATTATTATTATATTTCTTGCAATAATAATAATCACATATTATTAATCAACCACAGTTAATATCTCACAACAATCAATTAATATCCTCTAATAACAATTAACAATTAATATAGATTAATTGTTCACTTAAAAATTATTCGTCAATTAATATAATTATTAATATTTTCCATCACTGTGCCACACTAGGCTCTCAACGAGTTTATCACAAACTCTACATTTTCCTCAATTGTCATAAATATTCAATTTAATATAATTGAATTAATCATTCTCATAATACAAAATTCAAATAAATTCTCATTTCCATTAATATATTTATTTAATAATATATGGAAATTCTCGGGTATTACATCCTCCCCCCCTTATAAAAATTCCGTCCCGGAATTGCTACAAGGTTACACAAATAAATGGGGATAATCCCTCATTATCCTACCTTCTAATTCCCACGTTGCCTCCTCGACATCGTGGTTACGCCAAAGTACCTTTACAGACGAAATAACTTTATTTCTCAAAGTTTGTTCTTTCCTATCTAATATCTGGACAGGAATTTCTTCATACGCCAAGTTCTTCTCCACTTGAATGGGCTCGTAAGAAATTATGTGCTTGTAGTCAGCCTTGTACGGTCGCAACACGAAAATGTGAAACACGTTGTGGATGTGCTCCAGTTCGGGTGGCAACGCAATTTTGTATGCCACTTCGCCCACTCGCTTCAGTATCTCGAACGGTCCTATGAATCTTGGACTCAATTTTCCTTTCTTGCCGAAACGGATTTTTCCCTTCCATGGAGATACTTTCAAGAATACAAAACTGCCGACTTTGAAGTCTCGGTCCTGCCGATGCAAATCTGCGTATTTCTTCTGGCGATCTTGAGCTGCTAATAATCTGGCTCTTATCACTGTCACCACGTCTGCGGTTTGTTGAACTAATTCTGGTCCGAGTATTCGTCGTTCTCCGACTTCGTCCCAACATAATGGCGTTCTGCATTTTCTCCCGTAAAGAGCTTCATACGGTGGCATGCCGATACTCGCATGGTAACTATTATTATACGCAAATTCGACTAAGGGTAGGTGGTCGTCCCAATTTCCCTTAAAATCCATCACGCAAGTCCTAAGCATGTCTTCTAGCGTTTGTATTGTTCGCTCACTTTGTCCGTCTGTTTGAGGATGATAAGCTGTACTCAACCTCAACTGCGTTCCCATTCTTTCTTGCAAGCTCTTCCAAAAATTAGACGTGAAGCGCGGATCTCGATCAGAGACAATTGACACCGGCACTCCATGTCGTGAAATAATTTCTTTTACATATAGGCTTGCTAATTGATTCAAACTGTAGCGGATCTTGATTGGTAGAAAATGTGCGGTTTTCGTTAATCGATCTACGATAACCCAAATGGCATCATAACCTTTCTGTGTAACTGGAAGTCCTACCACGAAGTCCATGGTAATATGCTCCCATTTCCACTCTGGTATCTCTAACGGTTGTAGTAAACCACTTGG
The DNA here is from genome assembly GCA_020205555.1 of Panax stipuleanatus. Lineage (NCBI taxonomy): Eukaryota > Viridiplantae > Streptophyta > Magnoliopsida > Apiales > Araliaceae > Panax > Panax stipuleanatus. Next base: position 107,914 of record JAINUT010001535.1, on the reverse strand, counting down.
CCGCTGATGCTCTGCTTTAACGCGTTGGCAAGTCAAGCATCTACTGACGCACTCTGCGACTTCCCGTTTCAAATTAGGCCACCAAAAATGTTGCCTTAGATCTCGGTACATCTTTGTGCCTCCCGGATGAACGGAATATGTCGTATTGTGTGCCTCGTGCAAAATCTCTTCCCTCAACTCAGTTACCGCTGGTACCCACACTCTCCCTTCAAATCTCAAAATACCGTCTTTATCCATTCGAAATTTTTCTTCCTCATTTTCTGTGATCCTCTTTCGGATTTTCTCACACTCTTCATCCTTTTCTTGAGCTTCCTTTACTCTATCCAACAACGTCGGACAAGCTTCCATTACAATTAACTTCTCACCAGACTTTTCTGGTCCTTTCACTTCTATCTCCAATTTCTCCATTTCTCTTATCAATTCCTCCTGAGTCGTCAAATTAAACAACTTCTCCCTTCCTTTCCTGCTCAGAGCGTCGGCAACCACATTTGCCTTTCCCGGGTGATAAAGAATATCGCAGTCATAGTCTTTGATTAATTCTAACCACCTTCTCTGCCGCATGTTTAACTCCTTCTGTGTGAAGATATATTTCAGACTCTTGTGGTCCGTGTATATCTCACATTTTTCTCCGTATAGATAATGTCTCCATATCTTTAACGCAAAAACTACTGCCGCTAACTCTAAGTCGTGAGTAGGGTATCGTTTTTCGTAATCCTTTAATTGTCGTGATGCATATGCAATGACCTTGCCGTGCTGCATAAGCACACAGCCAAGTCCCTTGTGCGATGCATCACTATACACCACAAAATTTCCCGCATCATCTGGTAATGATAACACAGGTGCTTCGCTCAATCTCCTTTTCAGTTCTTGAAAACTTTCTTCGCATTTGTCGGTCCATACAAATTTCACCGTCTTTCTAGTCAAATTGGTCAACGGGGTTGCTATCTTAGAAAAATCTTGGATAAATCTCCGATAGTACCCAGCTAACCCTAAGAAGCTTCTCACCTCTGTCGGTGTTTTCGGTTGTTCCCAATTACTTACTGCTTCAACCTTCGCAGGGTCTACAGAGATTCCATTCTTATCCACCACGTGGCCTAAGAATTGAACCTTCTCCATCCAAAATTCGCACTTAGAAAATTTTGCATACATCTTCTCCTTCCTTAGTGCCTCCAAAATAATCTTTAGATGTTCGGCGTGTTCTTCCTCTGTCTTTGAGTAGATCAAAATGTCGTCGATAAAAACCACTACAAATTTATCCAAGTATGGCTTGAAAACTCGGTTCATCAAGTCCATAAATGCTGCCGGAGCATTAGTCAATCCGAATGACATTACCAAAAACTCGTAGTGCCCATAACGGGTTCGAAACGCAGTCTTTGGTATGTCCTCATCCCTCACTTTCAGTTGATGATATCCTGTTCGTAGGTCGATCTTCGAGAAACACTTTGCTCCCTTCAGTTGATCAAACAAGTCGTCTATCCTCGGTAGCGGATATCGGTTCTTGATCGTTACTCTGTTCAATTCTCGATAATCGATACAGAGTCTCATCGATCCGTCCTTCTTCTTAACGAATAGCACTGGTGCTCCCCAAGGAGAAACACTCGGTCGAATGTAACCCTTATCCAACAACTCTTGCAATTGTATCATCAATTCCTTCATTTCTACTGGTGCCATACGATATGGAGCTTTTGAAATCGGTGCCGTTCCCGGTGCTAAGTCTATTACGAATTCGATTTCTCTGTCTGGCGGAAGACCAGGCAGATCGTCCGGAAACACGTCTTGAAATTCATTAACTACGTATATATCCTTAATTTCTACTCCCTTTTTCCGAGTATCAACGATGTAAGCTAAATATCCTACACATCCTTTCCTTAACAATTTCTTGGCCTGCATCATCGTAACGCAACACGATTGTTTAAGCGATGAGCTACCATAAAACACTACCTTAGACTTACTCGGAGTCTGAAGGTTCACACATTTGTTCTGACAGTCAATTATCGCCGCATGGTTATACAACCAATCCATTCCTAGTATCACATCAAATTCTCCCAATCTAATAGGAATCAAGTCTACGCTCAGTTCATGTTTACTAATATTTGCGTGACAATTTCGATAAACGTATTCTACAGGGATCACTTCCTTATTAGCAACTTCTATGACCAAAGGATTTTCTAATCGTTCACGGGGTGTACTAAGTCTACTAGCAAATTCTTCAGATACAAAAGAACAGGTGGCACCCGAATCAAATAATACATAAGCATTTATATCATTGATTGGGATTATACCTGACACCACGTCCTTCGCAGCCACTGCGTCTTGGACGGTCATGTTAAAGGTTCTGGCGGTTGGGCGGTTGGATTGTGCCGGTCCACCGATCATCAGCTTGTTGCCTCCTTGCTGATTACTACCCCCCCCACTTCCCTTCTTTGGGCAGTCCTTAATTCGGTGCTCCGTCGAGCCACACGCAAAGCATCCTTGTATCTTTTTCGGTTTCAAACAGTTGGGCGAGATGTGCCCTTCCTGTCCGCAGTTATAGCAAGTGCCGCGTCCCTTCCAGCACTCGCCCTGGTGATTCTTCCCACACTTCGGGCATCCTTCAGCCCTCTTCTTGAAACCTCCACGAAAATTCCCTGATTGATTATTATTGTTGTTTTTGTTGTTGTTGTTGTTCTCCCACTTTCTCTTTCCCAAGTTGCTTCCTCCGCTACTGCTTCCTCCCGTACGATTCTCTCCTCCAGTATTCTTTCCTTTCTTTTCTTTGTTATACAGACTTAAGGCCTCACTGCCGCCTTCCGCAATGATTGCCTTCTCCAGTAATGTTGCAAAGGAATCAATTTGAAGAACTGATACCTTATTGAACAGCCATGGCTTCAACCCTTGTTCAAAGCGTCTAGCCTTCCTCTCTTCATCACCAACTTGGTGCTCCGCAAATCGCGCTAGCTCGTTAAACCTAGCCGCGTACTGCGCCACCGTCATCTCACCTTGTTTTAACTCTAGGAATTTCACCTCCATCCTATTCTTCATACTCTTCGGAAAGTAATTCTCGAAGAACAGTGTCTTAAACTTATCCCAAGCTATTATCCCTTCTCCAGCTCTTTGTTGATTAGCCTCCCACCAGTAGTTCGCTTCTCCCCTCATCATGTACGTGGCAAACACCGTCTTCTGATCTTCGCCTACGCTAGCTATAATGAAAGCTTTTTCGATCTCTTTGATCCACGTTTGTGCGACGATTGGGTCGGTAGTTCCCTCGAACTCCGGGGGTCCTACACTCTTAAAGTCTTTAAAGGTTGTTACTGGCACAGTTTGAGGGTTCGGGCGAACGGGTTCATTGTTTCTTCCCCTTAAGGCTTCTCCTAACAAGTCTACCAGTTTCTGGATCGGGTCTACTTGTTCTCTCTCATTGTTAACGGATTCTTCGGGTGCAGTCAATCTTCGTCTGGGCGGCATTATCTGCATCACAATTTTTCACTTTATTATTATTCAAGTATATCACTTAAGTTTTTCTTTTAATACTAAAAGAATAAATTTATAACACGTTTCTAAAATCAACTCCATTTATATTCATATGCCATTTCATTTCATTACATGATTTCCCTAGCATACTGCTATAAATGTTATCACCTATATCCCCTCATATTACAAAAGACGGGGAATATACCAACCTACTACCATACTACCCCCTTAACAAAAAGCTAACTCGGGGTTTACATCATCATCCCACATCTTACACAAAAGATCGGGATTACAACATAGTATATACAATACATAAAGACACAACTAGTACTACCACTAGACTGACTAAGGAAATCTCATCCCATCATCCCGCGCTCCACTGCGCTCTTGTACTCCAACTGTGCTATATACGCAACCAGCTCTCGGCTCAAGGTATGTAGAGTCTGTCCCTGTTCTGCCGGGTAGTGGTACACACCATCAATCACCCTTTCAAAAGCTGAACGGAACACATACCCCATCTTGTTCATCTTTCTCTTCTTGCACCTGACCTCGTCCTCAAGGTCGTCGGCTCTCTCATTAGACGCTTCCCACTTCTCCTCGAAGTGTAACCTATCCATCACCTCCAACTCTAGCTGAGTACGGAGTGCCTCTTTTTCAGTCTTCTCACTCAGCTCCCTCTGCTCAACCTCTTCTAGCTTCTCTGCCAAATCTACATTCCTAGCCACTGACCTGTGAAATAGAGTCCCCATCTGGATCCCTGCCTCCCTACGGTAGGCAATCTCCACCTCTAACTCTTGCATAGCCAGCTTCCTCTGGTGGTCCTCGTCCCTCAGCTTCTGGAACTCAGACTCTCTCTCGTGGGCCTCTGCCTCCAGCTCCTGAACTCTACAGTCTAACTCTAGAATACGCTCCTCGTACTCGCCTAACATCTGTTCCTCTATAGTAGCCTCATCAGAGTCCTTTACTGGCTCATCCTCCATCGGCTCCTCCTCTGGATCAGTCTCTATCTCAATCTCGATCTCATCCTCATCATCAAACTCGGATGGTGCAACTGCCTGCACTGGCACAGCCTCTAGAGGTGCCTCGTATACTACATGTATATCTCTGGGCTCCTCCTCTGCTACTCTACTAGTTACACCTGTGTCTGTCATCCTACAATCACAAACACAAGGCAAACAAACAGCAACTCCATTAGAATGTTAAATAAAACATAAGTTCATTGTATAGAATGAAGTTACATTTCATAACAGACTAAGTCTCTCAAGGAAAACTCTACATGAGTTTTATCTCCTTCCTAACTTCTAAGTTCACCTAAGCTATAGTCCAAGGACACTCGTTCCTAAGGTTTATAACTACAGCTCTGATACCAACCTGTGACGCCCCCAAATTCTAAGACCGCCACTTGGTCTCTCGAATTCGGTTCATCACGTGCTCATGGTAATACATCACAATAATAATAACTAAATATTGCACAATCACAGCGGAAATTCTATTCTAGAATAATTTACAATGATTTATTATAATTATTCCCCCAAGTCTCGCAACCTACAGTACTTAATAGATAACATAATAATATCAATAAATGACTTATTACATAATCTAACTTAAGCTTAAACATAATCAAATCCAGTCTTACTACATTATCTTAATACAACATTAAAATATTAAAACATAAAAGAGACAAGCTAGTTGGTAGCCTTGCCCTTGCCCTTATCAATGCCCGAAGGTTCGCCATGCTCTGCCTTAACTGAAATGTTTTAGGAAAAAGCAAGAATGAGCACAAATTGCTCAGCAAGTAATATACAACAAGGGTAAATGATATAATTCTCAATTCTCGAAAGGGTATAGGAAAGTTTGATAGTTCAAGGATAGCAAGAATATCAACAGTTCTCAATAACAGCCACTAAGGACAGAATAATATCAATATGATTCAATAATAAATCAATTCAAGATTTCAAGATAACTGAATACTGAGCAGTCACTAAGGACTATGAACTTCCATAGGATTTGACAGTAATAAACTGAAAATCCAACAAAAACAGATACAACAGGTGATCAGCCTAAAGTACCCTCGTTATGCATAACAATCAATCATACTCAAGTGCGCGCGTCGGTTCTCCGACAGTTATAGTTTGTTCTTCTCAGTCATATATAAGATCCCGCACCAATCAATTGGTTTTGGGTCGCTTTTCAATAATGTAAGTCTAGCCGAATCAAATGGCATAGACACTTTCACAATATTCAAGAACAACACTAAGTTCAACATGAATAATAGCTTTAATGAAATAAGAGTTCAAGTATGCTAATTCAATTCAAACGATTAAGTAGGAACTAGTTCGCAATATACAAAGATAGAATACTCGTATCCAAAGAGATAAGGTTTAGATACTCGCTTACGATATCCGTTAAATAAAGTAGTGCAAGGGTTTAGGATACTTGCCTTATGCGTAGTTTATTCACGTAAAGCTAGCCAACACTTTCGAATCCTATATATAATGTATTACATGCATAAGATTTTCATTAGTTAACACATCCGTTACACAACTTATTACTCAATATACATATATGTTACTATCTTAGTCACATGTCATACTTATACTCATATGGTATAAAATCAGATCACGAATCAAGTACATAGTTATAATATAAATGATATTATACCAACTCATCATGTTCAAGTAGCTATGATTCTTTGACCCATGGGCTTCCATTATATAAGTTAAACATTATCTTGTTACTTAATCATCACCTATGCACATATATCAGTAGGGTGTAAACCATTTCTAGCAATGTAGGCGTCATATAAGCTATCTGTCCAAAATCAGATTGTCAAACTGCATGGCTTTCAATTCCAGGCCGGCGCAGCTGCGCCATGACTAAGCCTAGGGACAGCGCAGCTGCGCAGCCCTCTGGCCAAGCCAAGGCTGAGCTGTGCCTTATGGTTTCTGTCCGGTCATGCAAGCCAACAACACCACATAGCATATAAACATATTAAAAGATACTTTTATGTTTGTACAACCTTTCCTCGTTTCAATTATATGTGATATAGATTCTAAGTCAATACTTTCAATGACTAAAAGTCATCCAAGGACACGAACTCATAAGGTCTATCATGCTCGCTTTTTAAACACTTAAAATGTTCACATAACTTGTAGTAAACATGTTCATGAGTTTTCATATCACATATATGCAACTATCATTATCATTAGTTTGAAAGCATACTTTATTTACGTAAATTTGGTTTCATTACAAGTAACATAGTAGGCAAACATGAATGATACCTTAGCAAGTCTACAAGTTCTATCAAACATGTTCATAAGTATCGAAGTTCAAATCTCAATGTAACATGCCGACGTTCACGTTCAACACTTATACTTTAATTAATAAAGTTTGCTAATACGTTCTAACACGTTCATGCTACATTATGAAATTTATATACGTAAGTTAATGTGTCCGATATGTATGTCAAGGCCATAGAAACATATTCGAAAATCAGAATATATATATGATCTTTATATGTCAAGGTTTGCCTTTAAAACTTATATTTTCGTTAGAAATGAGCACTAGTTAGGTTCACATGTCCATATTATATCATGGAACCAATATAGACAAGCTAACATGCACTTCATGTGTTTCTAAGTCATACTATTATGTTCGCAAGGTCAGAATATCAACATGGCATGTACATATATCAAAGTTCATTTATAAACTCTAAGTTTGCTTCAACACTATAAGTCTTCACCAATCATGCATAAAACATGTTTGCGCTATCTCCACGTACTCATATAGGCATGCTACTTATGTTCTTAAACTTGTTCTAAAGTGTTATTATAAGTTAGCATGTAACAGTCTGGATCAAAAGCAGAATCTGGAATCAGTGACCGGCGCAGCTGCGCAGTGCCCCAGTTCAAAACTGGCGCAGCTGCGCAGGGCCTAATCCACCAAAACGCAAGCCTAGCACTGGCGCAGCTGCGCAGCACCCTAGTATAACCAGGGCGCAGCTGCGCCGTTACCTGTACAGAGCTAGAAGCTCCTGGTTCGGCAGACAGCAACCCAATTCATAAAATTCATTCATGAAAACAATCACATTGTATTCCAACATGCTTATAAGTCTATTATAACAACTAAACAAGCTTTCTATAATCCATGTGGCATGTTTTGCACCCATAATCAAGAAATGAAATTTTGACAGTAAACAGAAATGGAGTTTTGACAGAAATGAAAATGAAGACAGGGAATGGAATTATACCTTCGAAGCACGAATTAAACTTGCTAATGCTGCTATAGGATTCTCTACTAACACTGATATATAAGGCTCTCACTCAACACTCTAGCAATTTTCAGCAATTGATATGTGAAGAACAAGAGTTCCTATTTGTAGAGAAATCCTTACACAGGCAATGAGATTATACCACAAATCAAACCAACGTAAATTTGGATTGTATAGAGGTTAATGGAGAGTTGGTAATTAGTTGGTGAAACTCATTATCAATACCACTCCCTTGTTCATTATGATAGCTAGAATGTGCTGAGTTTGAGGATATAGGAGTAGGATAGCTTCATGTGTATTCACGTGAAGAGCAAATGGGACACTTAAAATGAGACAATTGATTTAACTTCTCAGCATTTGCAAATACTACACTTGTATACACACACCATATACTTATGTTATATATTATATGTACTCTTAGGTTATAATTTAAATCACAATGTACTTCACATAATGTAATAAGTGTAATTTACACACATATAATCCATGTACATTTATCTTACTGATATAATACAATCGGATACTACCACATTACATTATATCATATATTATTAAATTGTATTAATCAACAATTATTTATAATATATCCATGATACATTATTTTACTGTATACACACTCACCTTGTCACATAGGCATTATCATATATTCCTAACATATAGTTTTAACATAACATAATCACATTATGCTTCATGTAATATATGGTTTCTATGTGTAAGATATTTGCATTGTATTATATAACATAGTTTATGTATATACATGCATGGTCACACTTAAGTGTCTCTCTACACTATATAATATAGTTGTATTCCATATACTTTATATATTCAAGTATTGCACATTTGTACATATCAATTGATATAATTTTATTATATTAATCACTCACTTATTTGTTTTATTATTCATAATGTCAAATAAATAGACTATTTATCTCGTTGATTAATTAACAATAATATTAATTAATTTATTCCTCATTGATTATTAATTACACCAAATTAATAATCATAGTATTAATTATCACATTAACAAATATAAATCTCAGCACAATTATAAACAAGTGGTTTATTATTATTATATTTCTTGCAATAATAATAATCACATATTATTAATCAACCACAGTTAATATCTCACAACAATCAATTAATATCCTCTAATAACAATTAACAATTAATATAGATTAATTGTTCACTTAAAAATTATTCGTCAATTAATATAATTATTAATATTTTCCATCACTGTGCCACACTAGGCTCTCAACGAGTTTATCACAAACTCTACATTTTCCTCAATTGTCATAAATATTCAATTTAATATAATTGAATTAATCATTCTCATAATACAAAATTCAAATAAATTCTCATTTCCATTAATATATTTATTTAATAATATATGGAAATTCTCGGGTATTACATTTCATCCACATCTTGATAGACAACACGGCGCAGTACGATATGTATTCCTTCGTGGATTACTTTGCTGGTTACCATCAAATTATGGTTGCAGAAGAAGACAGGAAGAAAACAACTTTCATCACTCCTTGGGGAACTTTCTACTACAGACGGCTGTCCTTCGGCCTTATCAATGCCAGAGCCACATATCAGCTAGCCATGATGGCCCTGTTTCATGATATGACGCATAAGGAGATAGAGGTTTATGTGGATGACATCATCGTCAAATCCTGAAAGGAGGACAATCACATTGACCATCTCAGAAAGCTGTTCAACAGGTTACGTAAGTACAACCTCAAGCTGAATCCACCCAAATGTGCTTTTGGAGTCAAATCAGGCAGGCTGTTAGGATTCCTAGTGAGCAATAGAGGCATTAAATTAGATCCTTCCAAGATAAAATCCATCACTGAGATTCCAGTACCTCGAATAGAGAAGGAGATACGCAGGTTCCTGGAAAGGATCAATTTTATAGGCCGATTCATTTCCCAGCTCACAGCAACTTGTGAACCCATCTTCAAGCTACTAAGGAAGAATTCCTCCGCCAAATGGAATGAAGAATGTCAGAAAGCCTTCCTTGCCATCAAGAAGTAGCTAATCGAAGCACCAGTCTTGGTACCCCCAAGGGATGGAGTTCCCCTATTTATGTACTTGTCTGTCAATGCCAATGCAATGGGCTGTATGCTGGGACAGAAAGATGATAGTAGTAAGGAGAGAGCTATATACTACATCAGCAAATGATTCAGCAGTGGTGAATAGTAGTACACCCTAATCGAGAAGACATGTTGTGCATTAGCATGGGGTGCCATGAGGTTACAACACTATCTGCATGGACACACGACCTACCTCATATCCCGCATAGATCCGCTAAAATACATATTCAACAAACCAATGTTGAATTATCGACTGTCCAAATGACAGTTGATCCTACAGAAGTTCGACATTGTCTACGTGACTCAGAAATGCATCAAAGGTCAAGGCATTGCAGATTAACTACCCGAAGCACCATCAGGAGGGTTCGAACCTTTGGAGACTTATTTCCCAGATGATGGGATTATGACAATTCAACAAAGTCTCCAAGAAAATGCAGTCCAACCATGGAAAATGTATTTTAATGGAGCAGTACGCATGTAAGGTGCCGAAGCTGGGGCAGTCCTTATCTCTGGTATATGAGAACAATATCCTATGGCTACCAAGCTGCAGTTTGTCACCACCAACAACACAGCTGAGTATGAAGGCTGCATAATGGGGTTGAAATTAGCCCAATCCATGGGTGTCAAGCATCTATTAGTCTTTAGAGACTCTGAATTGGTCATTAGACAAACCACCGGGGCATATCACACCAAAGAACTGCATTTTCCGCCCTATCATCGGTAGGTCGTCAAAATATCCATGGATTTTGAAGAGATAACCTTCATCCAAATCCCTTAAGGAAGGAACGACTTTGCAGACGCATTAGCAACGTTGGCTTCCCTGATCAACATATCCGATAGGAGGGGAATTCCCGACATCAAATTCACAAACCAGAAGACCCCGACATACGGGAATTACATTGGAGAAATATCAGATGAAATTCCTCCTATCAAATAGCCTTGGTATCTAGATATCAAGGAATATCTCCAAGATGGATCTACACCAGCTGGGGCAAGCCAAGCCAAACGAAAGCGAATTCACAAGATGGCTATGAAGTTTTATCTTAGAGGAGATGCACTTTATAAAAGGGATGCTGGAATAGGCCTCTTAAGATGCCCTGATAAAGAACAAGCCTAAAGATTGATGGAGGAAGTCTACGGTGGAATCTGTGGTCCACACATGAGCGGTCATCTGCTGGCCAAGAAGATATTAAGAATCGGGCATTATTAGATCTCTCTCAAAGATGACTACGACGACCACATCAAGAGGTGCTACCAATGCCAAATCTGTGGAAATGCCATACACGCTCCTTTAAATTAGCTATATAATATGAGTTAGCCATAGCCTTTCTCCATATAGGGAATGGTTGTGATAGGCCCCGTAGAGCCCAAAGCCAGCAATGGTCATCGATTCATCTTCACCATGATCGATTACTTTACCAAGTGGGTTGAAGCTGCCTCTTTTCCCAAAGTCACCAAAGAGGTAATCATTGGGTTTATCAGAAATAATGTCGTATGTCGATATGGACAACCAGAGGTGATCATCTCAGATAATGCCAAGAACCTAAACAATCAGATGATGAGAGAACTATGCAGCAAGTTCCACATCAAGCATCTCAATTCCGTCATCTATCAGCCCAAGATGATTGGTGCTGTCGAAGCGGTCAACAAGAACATCAAAAAGATCATGTAAAAAATGTCTGCCAATCACAAAGAATGGTCTGACCTGTTGCCTCTGACCCTGTTAGCATATAGGACGTCAATGCGTACCTCCACTGGGGCTACTGCCTACTCATTGGTCTATGGCATAGAAGCATTACTTCCCATAGAAGTAGAAATGGAGTCCCTGAGAGTGTTGATAGACGCTCAGATGGAAAAAGATCAGTGGTTGCAAGAGCGGTACCATCAACTGTCCCTGATAGATGAAAAGAGGGCTACCGCCATTTTTCAAGGGCAATTATATTAGCAAAGGATTGCTCAATCCTACAACAAGAAAGTTCGAATTCGACAATTCAAAGAAAATGACTTGGTGCTGAAGAAAGTTCTGGCTAATCAGGACGAAGCCAAAGGAAAGTTCGCCCCAAATTGGGAAGGCCCTTTCATTGTCAAGGAGGTGTTGATAGGAGAAGCTATCAGATTACAAGAAATGGACGGGAACAAATTTCCCCAACTTATTAACTCAGACACCATAAAAAGGTACTATGTCTGAAACACATGCATACCAGCATCCTGGTCTTGCGAATGAATAAAATTAGTTTGTATTTCACTAAAAGACGGAACTATGAATGACCTGATCTCCCTCAACTTGGGAGTACGTAGGCAGCCATTTCTGGTGCCGTCAAACCAAACAAAAACTCAAAAACTCATCAAACCAAACTCCAAAGAGACACTTCTCAAGCCTCTCCCATTCAAGAACGAACTACAAATGACCTGATCTCCCTCAGCCTGGGAGTATGTAGGCAGCCATTCACGATGCGGTTTGACCTTCAAGAAAATACAAAAAACCAAAAAAAACCAGTCCCAAGACACTGAAACCATATAAAACCTAAATCCTATCAAGCCTCCCTGGTCAACAGGCCCGTCCGAGATATCTTCTGACATCTCACTGTCAATCTATCAAAGAGAAGCTCATAATACATCAACAACAACAAGTTATAAAAGAAGTGGTAATCACTCAGCAATTACAATACATATCCAACAGGGAAGTGAATCAAAATATATTTCTTTGATATATAATACTGTTTGATATATACAATGTGTCCTGTACATGACAAAAATGGCTGATCTAGTATGTGCAGGAAAAATAAAGCTAGTCTATGGACCCATGGACAAACGGGACAGCAATGCCAATATGGCATCTCGCTATGAAGATGGAGGAGCCACTGTAAGCGCAATACCCTCAGCCTCCATACGAGCTAGAACATTCATAACCATCTGTATAGTGGCACTGTGATCGTCAATGTAAACACTTATATCGGCAACCAGGCCATGGGAATATGACCAGAGAGCAGTACTAACGACAATGTGGAAATCTCAGGAAGCGATGGCCTCATCCCTCTCTACAAAAGCAGCATCCCGGGCAATCAAAGTCTCCTCAATCTCGACAAAAGCAGCATCTCTAGAAGATTGAGCCTCATCTTTCTCAACCAATTTCGTATCCCGAATGGCTCGAGCCTCATCTTTATCAGCAAAAGCTATATCTCTGCTAGACAGGGCAGTCAACAGCAGCACCCTAGTCTGATCTCTGTCGAAGGTCATCCTAGCTAGTGATTATGCCAAAGCTGGATCTGTCCCGGCAGGAATGATCGACAGGTCACTAACTATGGCGGCTTTCAGATCCATGAACAAATCATCCTCTGTAGGAGAATCAAGATCCTCCATAGGCTCCTCATCATCTGAATCCATAACCAGAGCTGATTGGATAAATACAGCTGATGCTATATCAATCTCCAACCATGCCGAATACTTTGGAGAATGATCCAGATGGCTAGTAGAGAAATCAACCCTCTCCCTATGAGTCCAACACTTATAAATCCAGATCAGGTTAGCTGATGACATAGAAGAAGCTGACATTCGCTGATCAATAGCCCCCTCAAATCGATGTAGGCTCTGGAACTGATCAAGCTAACCCATAACTGCTAACGGATGATAAGTGGTCACCCCTCTTAATCCCGCTAGGGGCAAGTAGTCCATGCCAGATGTATGGGTGATGAAGCTATAAGGGGAGAGTAGCCCTGAGCATGGCAGAATCGAAAAAGGATGCTCAATATCTAACAGAAAAGATGACCAGGTCTCTACATCCGAACACTCCGCCGACTGAAAGGAGTATGACATGGCTATCTCATAGGTGAAATAATACCCCTGGTGTTTGAAGAAGTCAATCGGACGCAAGTGGGACATGAGCCACATGTACAACAAGACAGAGCTACCTCTAAAAAACCCCTATGGATGGGTATGGGAATAGGAAAATGACCTGAGTATCTCAGCCAATATCATCCGCAGGATGGTGCAACCCTTTCTAAGGGCCTGAACCACGACCATCAATCCGACGTCCAAGTGGTCCAAGGGTAATGACATATAAACGTAGGCTGCAATGCACATCAACAAGACGTCTACACGGGCAAGCTGCCACTCATCTACCGAAATGATAAAATCCCCAAAATGTCGCTCATAGCTATCTAGCTGACCGAAGCGATCGATCAGAAAGTCTATGGATATCATATGTCCTGCAATAATTTCCTTAGTTATAACTCGGCGTCTCAGACCCGACATAGTCATAAATGGTCTCCGCATGTCACTGATGGCTGTACGAACGCAAGGCAGATCCAGTGTTGAGCCTGTAAGACGCTCATACTCCTCTAAGGTAGGAGTCAACTTGTGGAGCTCAAAATGAAAAACCTGTCGATCAGGTATCCAACATGATAAGATGCCATCCACAAACCCATACGGAACCTGGAAAGCTAAAAGGGCTAGAGAATGACCTAGCATCTGGTCTACTGTCCCTCTGGCTGTGAGGGGCAGACTGTCATACCACGTCTGCAATGAAGATGCCACCGAGGACGGTGGCGAGTGCTCAATGCGGCTGACGGTGGACGACGACATCTGTATCACCATATCACAAGACTATCCAAGGGTCAAATCTGAACTCATCTGTCTAAATGCATATCCATGATATAATACATGCATAATGACAATGATGCAATAGATAGAAAATATCATGCATATCTACAATAAACTGTCTACTGCAAGCATCATCTCTATCTGCTAATAAAGTGCAGAATAAAAGTATAGGGATATGGGGCATAACCCCTAACTACTAACAGTGACCTATTAAAATGGGGCACAACTGCCCAACAGCCAAAACAGTGGCCTATCAAAAGATATAGCTATAATAGCTATCCAAAAAGATCCAAAATATCTACACTCAGGCTTTTAACCTGCTCCATCTCCTAAGTGGACACAAAGTCTTGGCCAGCAGAAATGTCAGGGCGGTACAAGAGAGGATCAGGCCCTGTATAACTGCTGGAAAATGAACCTGTGGAAGGGCCTGCTCCGGAGCTGGATGGATCAAAATAAGATTCCTCTAATGGATCTCTGCCAAGATGCCTGATAAATAAATGAACTCTCTCCACTTACTGGGTCAGTCCTGTAATCTGGTCCAAGTGAGTAGGCTCCCTGAGGCAAGCTATCCAGTCTGTCATCACCACAGACCCCGATACCATATCTGCCATAAACTGGGTGGCACGAGATTGAGCCCCAATAGTGCGAGGACTCCACTAGGTCCTGAATGCCTCCTGGCTGTATAGACCCTCTGACAGGGTAAAGCCATCTACGCCGTCCATCGGAATGTCTGTGAGTGGCTAAACTAGTGGCCAATAAGGCCAAGCAGGAGGAACAATGGGAATACAGATCTGCCCTGTGATGCTCCTAATAGCACGCTCTTCTAAATAGAGCTCCCAACCTCCCTTTGTCAAAAAGGGACTCTGCGGGTCGGCAATGCAAACTCCCGGCCAGTGGGGAAACCGCCCTCAAACTCAATTGTCAAAAAGTCTGAGGTATACGGTACCCATAAGATCGATCCTACTGTCAAAAGCTTAAGCTGCAGGCGGGAATGGGTGAATCCCTCTGCCACAGGGACCTCCATCAAAGTGGAGTGATGCCAACGCCGTCCCCGAGGATAAGTATCCAGGCCTAAAGTGGTTGCGGGACGAAGGCAAGGAAGCCTCTCATATGCCTAGAACTGGCGATGTAAATATCAAAAGTCCTCAGTGACCAAGACTGATAAATATAAATGTAGAAATCAAAAAGGTGCAAGAAAGATGTACTCACCAGTAGAAATGGGTAGAACCCTAACCAAGCCTCCGTCACACCTTTCGAGCGCATGTGCATGCCTCGGAGAAAATAGGCAAAGGTATAGGTACCCCAATCAAAGTCACTGAGGTGCTCTATATGTCGAGTGGCGCTGACCAGGGCAAAGGACACCGTCGCAGAGTTGTCCACCAGAAAATAACCTCTGATGATCACTAGAAATAATCGCCGCAGGATGCGATCCCTAACCCTCTGATTATCAGGTAGAGGCTCAAGCAAAGGCCCACTCTGGGAATCTACGCTCAAGGGACCGACCAACAGTGGGTGTAATGTCAGCTACGACAGGCACCGGCTCACCCTCAAACTCTATCCCGGTGATAAACCTCCAATCCATTGACGTCATCATCACCTTGCAATCCAACAAGTGGAGAGACTGAGTATAGTGGAACCAGCTCTCAGATAAAGCCCTCATAAAATCCCAGGGGCAACGACGGGGAAGAATAGAAAAGAATGCCTGAAACCCCCAGGTGTCAACAATGTCCCTATAGTCCTGGTGCAAAGTGTGATACAGAGAATGCACATTAAACCAGTTCCCTCGAGGCTGCGTAAAGCTAGGAACCTGCATCAAAAAATCAACCTATGTCAAAAACCTGTGCCCCGAGAATGGCAAAAGGAAGAAAAAAAATCCAAAAATAGAAAAATCTTCAGTCACCTCGTTGGCGTGGAGGAACCTCGAGGGATTATGACTCAAATCTCCCAGCAGATCTTGGGTTGGCACAACAATGCCTGAAAGCTCCGCACATGGGGCCTGGCCTGGAACGGGAGTAACAAATGGAGCATCCTCATCGTCTATATCGACCAGAGGCTCATCATGGGTCGGACGAATCACCAACTCCGCTAACTTATGAGGCGGCAGGGCTGGACGTGGCTGAGGAACATCAGAAGCTCTCCTCCTCCCTGAAATGACCCTGCTAGCACAACCAGGTCTATCTCGGTCCATAGCCGGGACAAAGTCTCCAAATCACCTCAGAAAGAGTGTGGTAAGCCTAAAACCTGTGGCTTATTAATTTAAATCAGTACTTTATGCATTTCTAAGTCCTAAAACATGTATGGGTTAATTAAAAATCCCCAGTAGAGTCAAAATTGCATGTTTTTTCGAAAGCTAAATCCTAAAAACATGCATGGGTTAGTCAAAAATCCCCAGTAGAGTCAAAACTGGAAGTTTATTAAATGCTCGGGTTTTAAAAAAAATTTCGCCAGAGTCTCCTTTGTAAAATGGATTGTCCGCATGCACACATGCATGTCTAGGTGGCCATTCAGTAGCACACCTTCCCAAAAATAGGAACAGTTCATATTTATAAAAAATAATTAAAAATAAACTTCACATGATAGCCAAATTACAATGGACATCTTTTAGTTAAAAATCCAGGCTCACTAGGCCTCAAAAAGGATGAGTAAACTGATCAAAAAGAGCAAAAATTAACTGTCTCAGAATATGAATTTTCTTACATCAAAACGTGCATTGCAGTAAAATATGCATACTTATGAAGTCAGAAAAATTTTAGCAGGTCATATAGGCATACATTTTTTATACATTGCGTTTGAAAGCACCCTACGTGGTTTACATACTTCTAACGGTCAAAACTTGAAAAGAAAGGATGCAAACGTTACCTGAGATGTGCAGAACGCATGGTCGCTGATAGAATCTGAAAAAAGCTGCCCAAATTCCATAGATCTGAAAGAGAAAATTAGATTTCTATCGAAACAAAAAACTAAATATGACTTATGAGCGCTGCTGCTGCCCAATATAAAAATGCAGGAGGGAGCGGCCCCAGCTGCGGCAGCTGAACCTCTACCTGCGGCTCCCCAGGGTGGGCCCCGCCCCTTTTGGCTCGGTCCAGTTTATATGAGCTGAAAAGTCAAATCTGAGAAAAAATCGTTACGCGATTGAGCGGTTTGTCCTGAAATCCTATGTATAAGCATCAGATTACTGGCAGAGGTGGGAACTTTATGAAAGCTATTAGTATTCATCCCGAAGCAATATCCGGGGACCAATAATGAATACTGCTGAAAAACTTCTAATTTTTTTTTTCAAAATTACCAAAAACTGCCACTTTCGAAGCGTCAGGTACTGACCGATGATAGTTCAGCCATTGGCACAACTCCAGCGAAGCATCGGGTACTGACCGATGATAGTTCAGCCGTTGGCACAACCCCAGCGAAGCATCGGGTACTGACCGATGACAGTTCAGCCGTTAGCACAACCCCAACGAAGCGTCGGGTACTGACCGATGAAAGTTCAGCCATTGGCAGAACCCCAACGAAGCGTCGGGTACTTACCGATGACAGTTCAGCCATTGGGTCAACTCCAGCGAAGCGTCGAGTACTGACCGATGACAGTTTAGTCGTTGGCACAACCCCAGCGAAGCGTTGAGTACTGACCGATGACAGTTCAGCTGTTGGCACAACCCCAGCGAAGCGTCGGGTATTGACCAATGACAGTTCAGCCGTTGGCTGAACCCCAGCAAAGCGTCGGGTACTGACCGATGATAGTTCAGCCGTTGGCTCAACCCCAGCGAAGCGTCGGGTACTGACCGATGACAGTTCAGCCGTTGGCACAACCCCAGCGAAGCATCGGGTACTGACCGATGATAGTTCAGCTGTTGGCATAACCCCAACGAAGCGTCGGGTACTGACCGATAATAGTTCAGCCGTTGGCACAACCCCGGTGAAGCGTCGGATACTGACTGATGGCAGTTCAGCCGTTGGCTCAACCTCAATGAAGCGTCGGGTACAGACCGGTGATAGTTCAGCCATTGGCTTAACTCCAGCGAAGCATTAGGAATGATCTGGTGGCAAAAATAGTATATCAATTTATCCCCACAAAGGACAGATGATGGAATCTGTTATACACATCCTCAGAGGGAGCACCAAGAAGGATTGGTGATTCAACCCCCTGTTGCAAACTATCGGTGTAAATTATCATCAGGATAGACATTGAAAACACCCACTAAGGTAACTAGGCAACAGAGATACGTCCCCAGCAGAGGAGCCTTCAGAGATGTACAACAACATCAATCGAAGGAAAATATGCACTACAGAGAGTATTGACAGACGGGGGAAACCATTGGTCTCAAAACAAGGTAGCATCAATAATATCATCCCCATCAGAGTCGATAGGCCCATCACGGATAACTTCATCCCCAGCAGAAAAAGATGATAACTATCTGTGATAGCCTAATTCTGATAACCTATCAGTGATATCCTACCAGTAGCCGCCTGACAGTGTTGTCCCAAGGGTTATCATGAATGACGTTATCCCAAAGCAGAGAATGACGTGAATATTCAATGATAACCCTAACCCCTCAAAGGCGTCTAACATTCATCACATATTATGCCAAACATTATATTACATTTGCATTCATCATATTTCTAGTGTCTAACAATCTTTATCCTGTTCATTCCACTGCATTGCATGAACATGATAAAGAGGGGCATCTGTAGACACTCAAAATTTTCTTCAGTCCTGTAGCAGACACTCAAATTTTGTATTCCTGTTACTAACCCTACATATGGGCGAGATCGTCTTTTTATGCCAGTTCAACCCCGGTCTCAATATCAAAATGCCAGTTCAGCCCCAGTCTCAATACCGGGATGCCAGTTCAACCCCGGTCTCAATACCGGGATGCTAAGTCAACCCCAGTCGTAACCCGGGAGGTACAGGTTAGCCCCGGTCTCAACCCGAGAAGTACAGGTCAACCCTGATCTCAACCCGGGAGGTACAGATCAACCCCTATCTCAACCTGGGAAGTATAGATCAACCCCGGTCTCAACCCGGGAGGTACAGATCAACCCTGGTCTCAACCTGGGAGGTACATATCAACCCCAAACTCAACTCGGGAGGTACATGTCAACCCCAGTCTCAACCCAGGAGGTACAGGTCAACCCCGTTCTCAACCCAGGAGGTACAGGTCAACCTCGATTTTAAGCCGGGAAGTACAGGTCAGCCCCGGTCTCAACCCAAGAGGTACAAGGCAGCCCCGGTCTCAACGTAGAAGGTCAGGTCAACTTCTAAAACAATCCTAAAATCTCATAACATCTCTAAAGGAAAACCTGAAAGGATCAAGTCAGCCTCAGAGACAACCCTGAGGACCAACAAAATTAACTGGGATCCAAACCTTGGAAACAACCCCAGGAAGTCAGCCGAAGGCCATGCCAGCACTGAAGGCAACCCTGGGAGGGGTAAAATGGTCATTTTTACCAACTTGAAGCCAATTCGGTCAAACTCAAGCTGAATTAATTCCACCAAGGTCAGAAAGAACCATAACAATGATCCCAAGAGAAAATAGCGCAAAACAGCTCAACAAAAAAATTACGAGGAATCAAAGACCTGTTATAAACCCATCTTTTTGGACTCGAAAAAGGTTTACTCCCATATCATTACGACACTCTCGGCGAGGGCTTTTCGAAAAGGTATCGCACGCCTCAAACAGAAGCTCCGATCAAAAGTTAGAAAGTTTTGAATCTGACCTCACGTTGCTCAGAATGCACGTACTTCGATGCAATGGGACCCGCCACGTAGAGCTGCACCTCTACCTGCAGCTGCCGCAGGTAGAGCTTCTTCTCCTGGCTCTATATATATGAGGTGACCCCCCAGCTCTTTTGATAATCAAAAATGCTCTGAACCTCTGCCCGTTTGGTTTCTCAGTCCCATTCTTGTACTCCAAAACCAAATTTTATTACTCTAACACGTAGATAGACTCACATACTACCACATATTAAAAATTAATTAGTAGAAACGGACGTTTAAAGCCTATAATTTGGCAAAAAGCCTGTATAGCAGTCCATTGTGAGTATTTTTGCAATCAGCAAGTTTATATTACTTCATTGCACTTTTATACACTTGCATGTTAAGTTTCACTTTCTGATTATGCCCGGAACTCAGTTCCGTGGCCGTTTTTACTTACTTTTTGTACATTTTCGTACATAAACTTATTTTCTGGCATTTCTACAACTCGGATCGTCGATTCGTCGCTTCTAACAGCTTATATATATACATATATATATATATATATATATATATATCTATTTCTAGCAACTTCGCCAGACTGGGTTGTCTTCCCTGTCCAGGTTTGGCTTTTTAATATATATATTTAACTATATGTATACTAACTTTTCAATTCTGTCAGGCCCGGATGTCAAATCCGTGGCAGTTTACTGCTTATATATATATATATATATATATATATATATATATTTTTTTAGACTTTTTTGGACCTGAATTTCTACTTCGTGGCCTTTTTATTGCTTTAATATATATATATATATATATATATATATATATATATATATATATACTAACTGTATATATTAACTTTTTACATTCCAGTTTGGCCTGGATTATTCTGTGTCCTTTTTACTGCTTTTATAAATATATATATACTTACGTTTCTGTCCCGGCAAAGGATAGAATGTCCGTCGCCCATTACAGTTTTTATATATATATATATTTCAATTCTGTCGAGCCTGGATCATTCTGTGGCTCTTTTACAGTTTTTATATATATATATTTCAATTCTGTCGAGCTTAGATCATTCTGTGGCTCTTTTACAGCTTTTATAAATATATATATATTTTCATTCCAGTTCGGGTCTCGGAGTGAAAACCCATCGCCCTTTACCGCTTTTATATATATATATATATATATATATATATATATATATATATATTTCAATTCTGTCCAGCATAGATTACTCCGTGGCTTTTTACAGCTTTTATAAAGATATATATATATATATATATATTAACATATCAGTCCGGGCATTGAAGTGCAAACCCATCGCCCTTTACATCCTTCGTATATATATATATATATATATATATATATATATATATATATATTGCTTTACTCATTACGATTAAATTGCTGCTTTAATATTTATTTGATATGAATCGGCACTGACATTTCAGCGGGCGAACTAGATTTCTTTAAATCTCACAAACTCTAGCTTTTGAACGGTTCAAAATAGGTCTAGACAGAACCGGGAATCTAGAATGGCTGAGATTTACTTAAATCTAGCAATTTTATAGTTTCAGTTATGAAAGCAACCTCGCGGCACTTAGATCGCTATCTAGTGGGAACGAGATGCTTTGGCCATGTGCGAGCCAGGATTTACTGATGAATCCTTGGTTCTGGCGACATCTAGATGTAAATATATATTTCTGTACATATTTAAACTATGCAGGTTTTATTGGCTTCCCTCTGTGAGCCTAGGAATCGTGGAATTCATGATCAAACTGATCAGAACAATGGACAAACTACCATTTACAAATATACCCTATTAGTTTTTTCAAAAATGTACATCTGAAAAATCTTAAAACGGTTATCCCGGGTTTAAGGTCTCAACATAATGAGAATAATTGTTTGTCGTCTTAGAGTCACTCCGATGACTGTCATGCCCATGAGAAGACCGACACTTGTATATATTTTATGGTCGAGGATGCTTCGCAGCCCGACAATCACCATTCAAATTGAGCCAAAAGGCTAAAAAGATAAAACTGAAGTATCGAGGTGTTTCAATTCCTATGTTAGCGTAAGGGTTTGAAAACCTATTTTCAAAACATCATTTTAATAATCTTGTCTAAAAAAGAGACTTTTGCAAATCAAATCAAACCTTTCGTATATAGGTTCAACGAAGAATGTCCATGCTTTCAATCAATCAAACATAAGCCCAATTTCTTCTAGCATCCACACACATATTGCAGATTTAAAAGAAAAATATTGAAAAGATGCGGTACCGTGTTTACACGGGAGTTGTGGGGTGCCTAACACCTTCCCCACACTTAACCAAGCCCCCAAACTTAGAACTTCGGTTTCAAAGATCAAGTTTTGATAGTGTCCAACAATTGGGCCTCCTTTTAAACAAAACTCGACTGAGTTGGTACAACCATTTCAAATCTACCAACTGGCGACTCTGTAAAACGTTTAAATCGTCAAAATGATACCTGTTGGCCTTTTCCTAAAAAACCCTTCAAAACCTTTTTCAAATAAAAAGAATAAGGGTAGACAAAACTTAGGAAGAGAGAAAGATTCGAGTTTGACCCGACCCGCATTTTTTCCCGACGTCGACAATGCTAATTTTGACTGAATATTTTAAACTGTAATTTGAATCTTGAAGCATGTTTATATTGATAACCTAAGTTATAAAATAGAGTTTAAGTGATGTTTTAAGTGGTCAATTGTATAATGGATATATAGAATCAAGAATTCAAAAGTTTGTAAAGGCAAGTATCCTAACCTATGCATTTACTTTATGCAAGGAATCTATGATTACGCAAGTTTCCTAACTTACACAACCTTGAATATTATGCAAGTTTCTAATTGTTTTTATATCAACTATATATTTGAGCAAATAGAATTGTTGATTGTATAATCGTTTTATAGAATAACTCTTGTGTTATCTAAATTCTTAAAAAATATTATTCATACTCTGAAGCTTGATTTGGAATCACAACTATATTCTTCGAATCATGTTGCAAGCTTGAACTTACAAATTGTTCCTAAATGCATTGTGAAAGGTGTCTACGACAATTGATTTGGCTAAGCCAATATCTATGACTTAGAAATTTATCCAAACCAAATTCCTTAGTGCGGACTCTTATAATCTGCTGAGATGAACAACCCTCATAGCAGGGGAAATTATATATACTATCGGGGAACTGACGTGCGCACAAACGACATGTTTAAATATTATGTATAATGTAGGGTACTTTGGGCTGATCACCTATTGTACTTGTTTATATTGAATTGTCAGTGTAATACTGTTAATTATAGCAGGAGTTTTTGGTTCATAGTGACTACTCAGTGTTAAATATTCTTTAACTTGAAAGTGTTGAAACCTTTGAATTCCTCTAATAATCCTTCAGTCTACAATGACTCGTTATTTAAATTCAAAGGATAGATTTGGAACTATTGAGATTTCCGTGAATTGGAACATTATTCTTTAAATTCCTGAGCTATCATTTGTCATTATACCCTTGAGATTATGAGCTTTATATATATATGGCTGTTCACCCTTATTGTTATATTATTTGCTGGAAAAATTTGTTGCTCATTCTTGCTTTCCTTAAATATTTCAGTTAAGACAGAACCGTGTGAAGCATCAGGCAAGGATAAGGGAAAGGGCAAGGTTCTGGAGTAGCTTTAGTCCTCTATGTTAAGATTTTAGTTAACATGTTGTATTAAGACTTAAGTATGGTTATGTAATGAGTTATGTTATGGTTTAAGTTATGTAATGTATTAGTCATAGTTGCAAGACTTGGGGCGAGAATATTTATATTATATCAATATAAATTATTCTATTATTCCGTTGTGTGAGATATTAATATGTTATTAAAGTTAGATCGTGAAGCACCAGATTTGAGGTGCATATATCTAAATTTGGGGGCGTCACAATGGTGGGTCAAGGATCTCAGTCTACCAACAATAATGAAAATGGCCAGAGAAATTCGACGTTCGGCCGTCTTGGTTCGGATGCCTCTGATTTTTTGAACCTAGGACTCTGCATTCGCGAAAGAAATCCTGTACGTGAACGCAGGGACATGATTCCAGATATAAACATTCCATAATAATTAGATCTATGTTAAACTCTCAACGAAGGTAGAGCCCACTAGAAACTCTCAAGCTATCAAAGTCATTATTGAGCAAGTGATCTTAAGCGTAAGGCGAGAGAGGACATGCTTTTGTTAGTGTGGATTGAGCAAAGAAAGACTATCATTGAGGAGATGACACCGATCGAGGCAAAAAGGATTTAGAGTTATTAGTATTCATGCTTATCATGCTTTTTATGATGCTGTGTATATGTTTCGTGTTTTCGTAAAAGCTTAATTATCTTATTAAGGGCTAAACATGTTATAGTTATTATTTGAGCAATTAATTACACTATGTTCTAGTTTATATGATGGTTATAGTGCCTATAAATGTTTGTGTCATTTGATTTTTTATTTTGGGATAAAACCAAAGCCACCTTAGTTGTTTATGAGATTTTTTAAAATTGAAAACTATTTTTTGTCAGGATTCATATCAATATTTGATTACATGCTTGTGTAGCACTTTTTGATACGAATCCATGGACATCTTATTTATATTTTTTGAATTTCAAATAAGTTAATTAGTTATGGTTATTTTAAAAAGAGTATCAAACTATAATTTTACAATTGAAAGTCCTACCTAAAGGTTGAATGTGATGACGTGGTGACACATGTCATTATCTGATTGAGGTGCTGACATGTGTCAATTGACTAAACCAACATGTGATGCAAATCCTCTACGTTAGCGCCACATGAACTAATTATAAGGGTATACCACGTGGAAAAAGTCAAAAATCAAAAATCAAAACTACCAGTCAATTCTCTACCACGTAGCCGAATTAGTGTCGTCATGCTAGCAAAACGACTACTTCAAAAATCTGTTGGACAACATCCTCGCCATTCACATGAGTGATAACAAAGCCCGAGCGCCTTAGATGTGACTCCCCCAAACCCCGTTACTCTCTACAGCTAATTTGGTGTATCACTATCCAAATACATTAATCACCTACTTAATATTCAATTACAAATTCTTCATTCATTCCACACCTGTCCCATAAAAAATAATGGAAACATTCATTCATTCTTTCCCAGGTCTTAAACCTCACATTTACAAAACTTGTCTATGATATAAATTAGGCTCACTTAAAACAAATTTCACGTATGTGAAATTTCATAATTCCACATCTCTGCTCCTTACACAATTTGTTAATTGATTACATCATAAAATATCTTACATTATTACAAAAAATTAATATAACATTATAATCTATTACATCAATATTATTCATTCTTCCTAACAACTATTTTATTCCCTTTATTTTTTATCTTTTGGATCCTTTCGATCCTTCTGCCTTATCTGAAAATTTAAATAGAATGCAAGAGTGAGCAAAAAATTTGCTCAACAAGTTTAAAAAGAGTTTAGAATCATAAGCACGTATAAATCTCAGTCACTGAATTAACATTACAGATAAGAATCTTATGAATTTTTGAAATACTCAACATCAACAACGTAACGTCACAAAATGTCCAGCTTTGGACTTTAATGTCTATGAAATTTCATCATATTCTTACTTACAAGAATCTTAATATTTTTATAGAGATAGCTTATTGGTCGTAGGGACCAATAACTAATTAGAATTTTCATCAGTCAAAGATTGAGAACTCTCCAATATGTTCAACAATCACAAGTACTGCGAACTCTCTATAGAGTATTATTAGGTGATCAGTCTAATAACATCCCTAAGTTATAACTTCATCATATCCACACCGTATTTTAACAATGCGTTGATGACTCAATCATTTCTTCACCGTAACTCAACGAAATGGTTTGCTCGCCTTACACTCCCCTACATAATAGGGTTGTTCAACTTAGTTAATACCATCAAGAATTCGTACTAAGGAATTTTTTTGTTTGAAGCACTCAACTTATCTTTAAATAAACTTAAATAATTTAATAATTCGAAGAACCACATCATTAATCACATCAATTAAGTATAACTAAAATAAATAGCTTAAAATAATTAATTTAAATAATCTCATCAACCAAGTCTAGCCGAAACAAAATGCATAACTCATTATATAAACAATTCTTGAATAACCAAAACTTTAAAGAATACAATCGCAGTTCAATAAAGAATAATTTGTAAATGCACATATGCATGTGAATTTGCCTAAGTTATATGCACTTCACATTATCAACGTCCTTTTCATGATATCCTACAATATCCATAAGGATTTACTTGATTAACTTAATTGGTATAAATTAATAGTTATCATCGATAACTATTTGTAAATCCGTTCCGGCAATTCCTTTTAATGTAAACTCGTTTCCGAGCATCCCCCATACCATTTTCATTACCTCCCTCATATAACGTTCATACATCACTCACATATGCTTGTACATTCCGTTTGAACGCATATTAGTCGACAAAAATATAGTACATATTTATTGGTTTTACTTTGATTAATTTTTCTCAACTCTATTTTCTCTTTTAAGCATCTTTAGCCATTTTTTTATTTTTTTCCTTCTGGGCCCACTTAGATAAATATATTATAGACTTATCTTGATTTTTCCAGATTTTAGTAAATATATTTAGTATTTATTTTAGGTTAGTTTCTGTCCAAAATTGTAATATTTATTAAATTCGAAATTATGTCAAAAAATTATGAACTTTGGACAATAATCTCTTTGCATCTAAATTTACTATTACTCACAATTTCATCTTAATCCGAGTTGTACAACTCAAGTTATTGTAGTTTTAATTTTAAAATTCTCAATTTTGTTTTGGTCATAACTCTTTCATTTTAAGTCCATATTTGTTCGACATTGGACACAACATACCTTATAGCACCAGGTATCATTCCTAATTTTTTTTTTAATTTACACAAGTTAACCATTTGAAACAATCCCTAGAAAAATTAGGGCAGTGTGTTTCCCTTGTTTTTCAGCTCTGTCCTACTTTGGTAGAAATTCTCCAAAAGTAATCCACCAAAGATTTTAACCTCAAACCTCTGTCGAAATTTAGTTAACTCATAGATCTATCGAACACCATAAACCTCACTCAAAAATCCATTATGCACATGGAGTTATGTCCTTTACCATTTTGGGTCATGTTCTAAAATTTTCAAACTAATCTAGCTTATGTTCCTTTGTTCTTTCTTTTGCTCCAATGGAATTTCTCCATAATCAATGGTGTTTTCAACCATGATCCAACATATTTAGGTCCATACAAGTAAAATACATGTTTATAATCATAAATCTAGGTCTTTCATAAGAAAATTTTAATATATAAAGTGTTAGTTCCCAGGGGGCACATAATAGATCTAGAAGGGGGGTTGAATAGATCCTTTTTAATTTTAAAAGATTTTTTATTTTCTTGTGTATTGCTAAGTAATTAGCAGATGACAAATAGAAGAATCAGTTCATGCACAATAGAATAAGTTAAGATTCCCTTCAAGAATATCTTGTTAAACATAGTTCTAATGTTAGATTAGTTGTATGCAGTTATAGCAATTATAGTGCAGAATATAAATGACTTAAGGTAAATGACACCAGGGTTTTAAGTGGTTCAGAGACTAAATACTTCTACTCCACTCTTCTGCTTCAACAAGAAGGGATTCCACTAAGGAAAAGGGTAACTCTGAATCACTAATATTCCTTCAAGGCCAGCAGCCTTGGAACTCTAGTTCACTAAGAACTCTTCAAACCCAGCAAACTTGGAACTGTAGACTAAGCCCAACAGACTTAGAATCTCTTGTACCCTCCGGTACTCAGCAAGCCCAATAGACTTGACTTTGATTTAGTCACGAAGACAAGGACCCCTCAGGCCCTGGTTGTTGGTTTGTTTGTTGTTATTGTTGAGTTTTTAAGATGACATTTAGCTTGCTCATCTTCTGGTACTTAGCATCTTCTTGTGATTGTATGGCATTCAGCATTGAGACTTGATCACAACTGATGGAGTGCTAAGATGTACATGAAGCTTGACATCCTTGAGTGCTTAGCAGTCTGATTCATCGCCTTGGTGCAGCTGATCTTTGTTGTTGATGCTTGACTTTATCTGATTTTAGCACATCACACTATCACCACTGAGGAACTGCTAAGTCTTGCATATCAGGTAGACTTCTTCTGGTACTTAGCAGCCTTTAAACACTGGTTGTCTTGTGTGCAGATTATGCTCTGCATCTACTTCTCTTAAGCTTAGGTTGTTCATGGTGAAATGTAGAATGGCTCTTGAGGTCTGCTTTTTGATATGCCACTCTAGCTCTTGTCTTCTTGGCCTTCCGGCTCTCAGCTCAGATGCCACTCTGTTGGCATACTCCTTTGTGTTGAGTGAAGCTATTAGCTGTTAAAGTCTCTCATCAGATGTGCTTCACTCCTTCTATGGTAGTCTCACTGCCACTGAGATATTTTCTCTGTTAAGCTCAATATAACTCACTTAGAGTCAACAACTCTTCACCTTTGAAGCTTCAGTTGTTATATACCCATCCATCAGCTTCCCGTTGGAATATAGCCGTTGGGAGCTATTTGAAAAGCTTTAAGGATTCTGAGTTCTTCGATGTAGACATACTGAGTTGACGTGACAAGTGCTTTTTAACTTTCTTGACACAGCAGTCTACTGTTTCACCTAACACTTCTGAAATGTCACTTTCAGTAGTCAGGTTGGTAGTCACCTTTATTTCTCCTTTTTGTTTCCTCGATTCAGACCAAGGATGTTGGTGAGTGCATCGATACTCTTAATCAGCAACGTTCGTTTGTCAGTCTACTATTTAGACATTGCTGAGTTTCAATAATCAGACGGACAAACTCTACGATTCTGATGCTGACGTTCATGTGCTTGGTCGTAGTTTGTCTGTGGAAGTTTGAAGTTGACTGACACTGACAACAATACGATTTTGAGAGTGCTCTATGAATTAACGATGTAGAAATATCTTGCACTTAGCTCTTGCAGTCTGTTCTAATATTTTGCTTGCCTCGACTCACATCAGGAACTGATAACTTACTGACTGCTCTGGCCCCTTTGGTTTATATGACCCTTCTGATTAGTCATGCTCAACTTCCTCAACTTTCTGCTCTATGATCTCTTGGTCACTCTTCATGGTGAGGCTGAGTATAGACAATCCTTTTCGTCTATCCTCTGCAGGTTGGTCATTATCTCTGTAGGTGCTTTATCAGTTTATGCTGTTCATTGACAATCACCATGATCATTGTAGTCAAAACTACAATCGTTGTCTTCTGTTTATGTGACAGACACTAAAATCGTTGTCTTCTGATGAGTGCTTGTAGAAGACTTCTCTTGAATGGCTCTTCACTTCTCAATCAGCCTTGCTAATAGAGTTGGTGCTTCAATCTTCTGTTTGCTTGCAGGACATTCAGAGAATGCTTTTTGATACTCTTCGAGTAGATTGCATTCTGAAACTTGACTACTCTTAGAGTGAGATATTTGTCTACACTTCAGGAAGGCTCATCTGTTGAGAATAGTGGAGTGCTCTACGATTCTTCCTTGGCATTATGAGCACTTGACTGACTATGATTTGGCTCTAGTTCTGCAGACTACGATTCTGCCCATAGGTGATCTGTAGACACTACGACTCCGAGTGTAGTCTGCGACTCTAAGAGTAGTTCATATGACAGACTATAATTTCTACCTTGACATCTGTAATCTCTTAACTGGCTTGCCCGACTATGGTTTCTGCCTCAGTTACGATCTATAGACTCCACAACTTCGAGTGGAGCCTATGATTCTTGACTTGGCCCGACAAATGCTTGGCAGGGTGTCTTTTATAATCTCAAGAGTGGCCTTTTTGGCAGACTGTGACTCTGAGAGAGGCTATCTTTACAGACTACATTTCTGCCTTGATAGACTACGATTCTGCCTTAACTTACTTGGCAGACTGCGATAGCTGGTGCAGTGCTCTACGATCAGACTGAACTATCTATTACATTTTATAAGATCAACCTAACAAGTTTGATCTTTCTATTCATAGTCCTTGTACATTGTAATCTTTTGAAGGACTTCACAAAGCTGTTCATTCATGTAGGATCAACCTAACACATTTGATCTTTTCAGTCTAAGTCTTTGTACATATGTCTATCATCTATTAAGGACTTTACAACTTTCATCAATGCAGACATTTTTGCATATTCATTCATTAAGTTCATAATCAAATCTTGTATAAAGAGGAATAACATTCTCATGCATATTCCTAACAATCTCCCCCTTTTTGATTATGATAAAAACATTAAATGCATATATATGAGATGAATGAATCTTAATATACAGTAAGCTGCTGTATTACTAGAACAGATAATATGAATGTCATTGATGAGAATTTAAATTACAAATGATATGGCAATCTAAGTCCTGGATCTAGAACATACTATTACAATTAGAGATGTACCTTCTCTTTTTTATTGTCTGCTCATTGTATGTCTCCTGGATTCTCTTTCTGTTGTTTCTACTCATCTGTTTGTTCTTCTAGTTCTTGCTCCCCCTCAGACGATTGCTTCATTGTTTCATCTTCTTTTGGCTCCCCTTAGATCTTGTCTTCATGGATTAATCTTGCTTTGGCTCCCCCTCAGATGATGACTCCATTTCCTTCTTCTTCTGCTTTCCTTTCAGCTCCTTTGCTCTTCTGCTCTTCTCCTCTATCTTAATTCTTCTCTTTGAGTGCCTTTTTTTCTCCCCCTTTTTGTCATTAATCATTTGAGAAATATGCTGAACAGTGGACATAAGCTGCTTAATCAGGTGAGATGTGTTGCCAACATAAATCTTGAGTTCCTGCAGATCGAGCTCTAGCTTTAGGGAAAGAAACTGGTTGAGAGTGTCTATTTTCTCAGAAAGAGACAAAATAGATTCTTCATTTTCCTTCTAAATTTGTAGAGCTTCTCCCCTTTGATCCTTTATGGATTTCAGATAGATTTGATCTCTCTGTTAAAGCTTGAGAGATATATCTGAGATAGTTGCTTGAAGCTTCATGTTAAACTGACTGTTTTTCTACCTGTCATGTTCTTAGCTTCTTCAGCAATATAAGAGAATTTCTCAACCAATTCTTCAGAGTTTTTCAGTAACTCTTGATCTTGAAGAATTTGAGCAGCTGGTTGGACATCACATTTCTCACCTTTAGAGATGTTTTCAAAGGTGGTAAGAATCTCAAAGAGATTTGAATACCAGTTGCTGTTGGAGGAAGATGGGATATCAGAGAGTATTGTGGGAGCAATGATTGACTTGACAAGGTGAGCTTGATCACTTGCAATGGTAGAGTGTAAGGACTCTACGATCGTAGACTTTGATGTGATCCTTCCACCATCTAAGCTTTCTAGAAGATAGTAAGGAATATAGATGTTAATGGCCTGTCGATAGGCTTTGTGGTGAGGCTGGTCTCTGATCAGCTTGATTGATAATGTCTTAACCCTTGGAAATTTTTGCAAGCTCAGCTCTAGATTAGGAAAGTGTGAGTAACACCAGCTGATATAGCTTTTATATCCCGTAGTGTAGGCCTTCAGACATGGCATCCAAGGGTAGAACCAATTTTTCAGATGATTCTCAGAATCATACAATACAGTTATAAGATCCAAGTCTATATCTTGAAAATTCTTGAGCAAGTCGGCTGTGGACATCCTTACCATGCTGAGTCGTTCATTTCCATGGTTTACCCATCTGCATTGTAGCACACCTTGTGGTTCATCAAAGACTTCCACCACTAATCTTCTTTGAACATCTCTAGGAGAAGGAACATGATGGTCTATTGATCCATAATCTTCAGAGCTTTAGTCTGCTTCCTTTCCTTCATGTCCTGATCTAGAGTTAGACTGGTGCAAGTTCACTTCAACTGACTCATCAGTAGATTCCTGCATATGATCACCATTTCCATCACCCTCTGCTGAGCTAGCTTTTATAGACTCACTAGTCATTTCTTGCTCTACAGTCTTTAAAATCTCCTTAGCTTCAATTTCATCTTCCTCTTCTAAATCAGATCCATTTGCAGTCTTTTCACTTTCATCACTGTTGGAGCTGTTAAAAATTATCCTCTTTTTGGCCTTTGTATCTTCTTTCATAGTCTCAGGCTCATCATCATCATCATCACTGAGATCAATGATCTTTGCAGAAGATCCTTCTTTCTTCTTGAGGATTGGTTTGAGAAGTAGTCGATTACTCCTTCTTCTTCTTGGGGGTTCAGCAATAAGAGATCCAGGTGCTTCTTCTTCTTCTGATTCTAATTCCTCTTTATCAGCAGAAGGACTTCTTGTGGGGATCTCTGGTGATTTTCTCACAGCCTTGGCTCTCTTCTTGGATGGCTTTACATAAGTGGACTCTGGAGCATTGGAATCATCAGAGTGAGAGAGCTCATCCTCTATGTTGCTTGCCTTCCTATTCTTTGAAATGCCCTTACTGCTATTGCTAGACGTCTTCAGCATCTTGTTCTCCATGGGATTCTTCTTCCAGATGTCAAACAGTTTTGGAGACATCACTTTGTGAATATTCAGGGGTTCTAACTCATCATCCCTTATCTTGTTCTTCAGTTTCTTCTTCAAGATGATGCTCAAGAATCTCCCATGGAAAACCTTTGTGAGAGGTTTATATGCATTCTTTCTTGTGTGCAAAACTGTTGCCATCAACACACACAAGCGATGTCACTAAAGAGAAGTCAGTTATGTTGTACACAATTGTCAAAGACAGTTCGATAGACGTGGGCCGCATCATCCATCACTCCATTCACCGAAATCTGCGTGGGCTTTTGCAGGGCGAATTGCCTCATCCATCTCTTATTTGTGCATTATGTGCCCGGGCAGGGGCACAATAGCAGACAAATGAACCTATCCAGCAGCCATTACTATGCTTAGATTCAAAAATGATTCAGAGGTACTCGGTCTGGAAAGGAGGGTTTTCTCACCCACTTGGTCTTGGGTTCACATTTTTCGTGTCTGAGGAGGATGAGGGGGAAGAAGAATAAGATGCAGATTTCGATGAGGAAGGAGAGCAAGAGCAAGAGCAAATCGGGACTTCAATCTTGTCCCGCACCAAAGCCACTTTCAGCAATCAATTCCTAAATCTGCAACAATACTTTGATCAGAGACTTCATGGGTTGGCTTCCAGACAGGATAACATGTTTGCCACCCAAAACGAGTTCAACGCGGCTTTTGCCCGCCTTAATACGTCCGATGACAATTTCCAATTCCCAGCTCGCTTGCTATTACCAGCCTATCCCCCATTGCAGCCTGTTAAGGATCCGGTTGAAGACCCACCGACCAAGGATCCACCGGTAGAGCATGACGCTTGACCACTCAGGGCAGTCTTCGAACTTTATAATTCATTATCTTTATACAATGAGGACATTGCATAGTTTAAGTTTGGGGGTAGTGTACATCATAATGCATAGTAGTTGCGTAGTAGTTGCATAGTAGTCATTTAACTAAATACTACCTCCGTCCCATAATAAGTGTTTTTTAGCTTAAATCACACAAACCAATACACAAGTTAAAATGACAAAAATACCCTTAATATACTTTCTTTGTTTTGTTTGAGATTTTTTTTATTGTCTTTTGGTCTCTCTTTTTCTTTCTTCAACTTTTCAACTTCCCAATAAATATGCAATAAATACCATTGGTTGCATAAGGGCACATATGGGAAAATATTGTAAAAATTGTATTGAAATTCTAATACATCACTTATTTTGAAAAAAAATATTAAGCCTAAAAAAGCATTTATTGTGGGACAGAGGTAGTATTAGTTTAATTGCATATTGTAGGCATATTTCAATTAAAGAAAAAAAAGTAAAAATTCAGAAAAAATATTTCTTTTTGCATTTAGGCATATTATTTGGTTGCATGAATCTAAACACTTGATTAGGATGATTTAGCTCGGCTTGTGATGAGATTGGTATTGCATGTTAACTCGAACAATATTGATAATTGATGATGAGTCGAATTTTAATTATGAGGAAAATCTGAGCCTGTCTGAAACTTGTGTAACTGGTTAGCACGTAAAGTTTAACTGCTTTAGTCAACTTAGTTCAAAGGTTTTATAATTGGTTTATGGGCGAAAATCTTGGTTAAATTTTGAGGACATTGGTAGACTGACAGTAAAGGTTAAAATTAAGTAAAAACTCGAGTTTGGGGGAGTCAAGGGGGTACAAGAAAAAAAAAATTAAAGAAAATTTTTTTAGAAAATTCAGAAAAAAAATTGAATAAACACATTGACTTGTTTATTTCTGTGGCCTTTGTTACTCGAACAAGTAAGCCTTGGGGGATTTTTTTACACCTAGCGCCCTAAAACCATCTGGTTTGGGAGTCGTTGGTCGAAAGTCGCTAAATGGGTAATATTGAAAAGCCTAAGAGAATAAGACATTGCACAGTCAAGTGTAAACACGGGAGGGAGAGTAAAACGCACCCGTGAATGAATAAAAGTAGGAATAAGCCTCAATAGAGACCCCTGAACTCGGTAATTACTGCGTTTAACCAAAATTTTCATGTTTACAGATTAATTGAATTGGAACTACAATTTTTCCCTATAAGAAGTTTGTTATGTGATAATCTTGAACTATGGTTGGTTAGAATGGTTAACGAGCACACACGCAAAACATGGGTGATGGCAGGTTTGGATTGAGTGATTGGTTAAGTTATTAACTTTGACTTGATTTAATATATTGTTTGAGTATCATATGGTATCTCTGAGGCCTGTTGCTAGACATCATACTAATTCAATGCTGGGTTCGTAGGTATATTAGAAAGTAGATCATGTATATGCATTCATATAGATAGGTTTGTTTGTTATTTTCATTTCTTTTATGGTTTTGCTTGAGGACAAGCAAAGTCTTAAGTTTGGAGGTATTTGATGAGTGGGTTTCAAACCTATGAATTAGATACCATTTAAACTTAAGATAGTGTTACTTTGGGTATTTTTAGGAGCATTATTACGTGTTTGCATTGTTTTTGTTCAGGGATAGGCCGGGAGGACAAGAGTGAAGGAACAAGTGCTTAAGGAAAAAATTCTGCAGAAAATCCATGAAGCTCACCAGGGCGCATATTTTGCACTAAGGGATCTTGCCTAGGCGCAGGTGCGTCGAGGCGCAGGTGCGTCGGGGCGCATATTGCAAGGCTAGAATGTTTGTCAAGGCGAAGTACGTGGCAAAAAAGTTTTAGTTTCCTTGTTCAAGTAGGATTCTGGAGATATTTGGCTGGGAGATTTGGAACGCAATTAGGAGAGCATTAAAGGCTAAAAGGGGGGCATACATGATATTGTCTTGGCAATTAACAAACACTAATCCTTGGGGGAGATCATATATTGGAAGAATTGAAGCGAGGCTAAGGCACGAAGAACGTAAGGCGAGATTGGAGAAGAGTAGCTCTAACTTTAAGATTTTATTATTGTTCTTCATCTATTCTTTGTATTCAGGATGCTAGTAACTTTGTGGATGATGGTTTTTTATTTATCTACGATGAACTAATTTACTGTTTAAGTCTACAATGGAGCTTTTGTGTAACTAAGAATTGACTTGCTTTCTTATTAGTTTATTGATACTACTTTCAGATTATTTGCTATGGTTTGCGCTTAATTATGTTATTGTTTGATCACCAATTACTTGTTATTCCATATGAACTCGAGAGATGAAATATGGAATTAAAATTGATCATAGTAACATATGTTTCTGATTTCTACAATAAGTTAGAATTAATAATTCATATATAGGATAGAGATATCAATACATCATACGTAATCTAAAGAGAACCTGAACTGAAACCTTTTTCAATTATAATTCACGTAGAGATATAGTGAGTTAGTTAATTAAGGTGTCTTGCTTAATTCTATCAATTGAGGATTTGAGTTGGTATTGGTGTAATGCATTGAGAGATGGTTATATCTACTATTATGTTCTTGGAAAATAATCTGGAATAGTTATTTGAATTGAACGGAAGTATGTCATTCGAAGAGAAACAATAAGTGAAGTTGTAGGCTTAATTCTCTGAAAACTTATCAAATTCATGGATAGTGTTAGTTATAGTTTAAGTGGTAGTTTTCCAAAAATATCATCACTTGATTGTTGGTTTAATAAAATTGGGATAATATATAATTGGTAATTGTTAGGATAAATTGTAGTTATTTTCTCCGTGGGAACGATACTTTACTTTCACTCTATTACTTGTTAACCATGTATACTTGCGTGTTGTGTGTATTAGATTTTACCCAACAAGTTTTTAGCGCCGTTGCAGGGGAACATAACTGTGTTTATCACTTTCAATATCAATTTAATTAAATTAGTTTTAGGTAAACAAACTTTTTTTATTATTCTTATTTTTGTTTTATTTATTATTTCAGGAACTCTTGAGTAGTGCATGCAAACTCGATCAAAGAAGCCAGAACTGTTGCCTTACGAGGACAACATCGACAAACGGTTTCAGAGATTGAGTAAGTGAATTGAGAAAACTCGAGAATCACTTGAAATACTGGATAATATGGCTGAAGAAGAACAAAAAGCACTGTAGGACTATGCTACGCCACGGGTATCGAAAATTCAGTAAAGTATTATCAGGCCTGCTATTAATGCTAACAACTTCGAGATCAAGCCTGGTACTATACAAATAGTGCATAACACTTTTCAGTTTGGGGGTCTACCGAATGACGACCCGAACGAACACATTGTCAATTTTATAGAAATTTACAATACATTCAAGTGCAATGGGGTGTCAGATGATGCTATTAGGCTGAAGTTATTTTCGTTCACTCTCAGGGATAAGGCAAAGGGTTGGCTCCATTCTCTACCACCGGGGTCCATTACCACATGGAATGATTTGGCCTAGAAATTTCTGGCTAAATTCTTCCCGCCAGCAAAAACACAAAGACTAAGAACAGATATTTCTACATTTTCACAGCAGCAGGGAGAACGTTTATATGAAGCTTGGGAAAGATATAAAATGTTGTTGAGGAAATGTCCACACCATAGATTACCTCAGTGGATGCAGATGATTACCTTCTACAATGAGGTAGGAGGTTATAC
This sequence comes from Panax stipuleanatus, assembly GCA_020205555.1. Classification (NCBI taxonomy): domain Eukaryota; kingdom Viridiplantae; phylum Streptophyta; class Magnoliopsida; order Apiales; family Araliaceae; genus Panax; species Panax stipuleanatus. The sequence goes on along the minus strand of JAINUT010001535.1, from coordinate 70,729 downwards.
AAGGACTGGCATTGATGCAACATTAAGAGGAGCTTTCATGGAAAAATAATTTGAGGAATCATATGACTTGATAAAAACAGTGGCTGCCAACAACTATCAGTGGCCAACGGATAGAATGGCTCAACCCAAGGTAGCAGGGATTTTGGAAGTGGATTCAGTGACAGCTCTATCAGCACAAATAACAACATTATCAAAGAAGATGGATACCATCTCAATCGGGAATATGCAACAGGTAGTAGTTGTGTGTGAGCTATGTGTAGGGGAGCATCTAACGGACCATTGTGCAATAAATCCGGCATCAGTACAATTTGTGGGTAGTTACAACAAGCCCCAAAACACATATCACAATACATATAATCAGGGGGCAAGGAACCATCCCAATTTTTCATGCAGCAATAATCAGAATCAGAATCAGAACCAGCAGTAGGTTCCATGACCAGCATCTGGTTTTCAGAATCAACAGCAACAGTCAGCTCCGCATTATGAGAAGAAGACAGATTTGGAGGATCTACTTATGAAATACATAACAAGTAATGAGGCGACAATGAAAACTTAGGCGACTGCGATAAAAAATTTGGAAACTCAGATGGGACAGATCGCAAGTACTTTGAATAGTAGACCTCAAGGAACCTTACCGAGCGATACTGAAAAGAATCCTAGAGGAGGTCATGAGCAATGCCAAGCTGTTACACTTTATAGCAGAAAATAGTTAGCCGAGCAAAATGCAAAAAAGCCGATGACAAAGAAGAATGTTGAGACAAATGTGGAGAAGCCAATTGAGGGAATTACAGGGGGAGAAGAATCAGTGGTAAAGGAACAGGTAGTAGTCGCACCACTAGTTTACCCACCACCACCCTTTCAACAACGGATCCAGAAACAGAAACTAGAAAAGTAGTTTACTAAGTTTCTAGAAGTGTTCAAAAAGTTGCATATCAACATTCCTTTTGCGGAAGCATTAGAGCAGATGCTAAGCTCTGACAAGTTCATGAAGGATACCTTATCAAAGAAAAATTATTTAGAGGACTTTGAGACCGTGACATTAACCGATGAGTGTAGCGCTATCTTGCAGAAGAAACTTCCCCCCAAATTAAAAGATCCAGGCAGTTTCACCATCCCGTGCACAATAGGCAGTTTGTCCTTCAACAAATGTTTATGTAACTTAGGTGCAGGCATTGAAGGTATCTCCATGGAAGGGAAAAATCCGTTTCAGCAAGAAAGGAAAATTGAGTCCAAGATTCATAGGACCGTTCGAGATACTGAAGCGAGTGGGCGAAGTGGCATGCAAAGTTGCATTGCCACCTGAACTGGAGCACATCCACAACGTGTTTCACATTTCCGTATTGCGACCGTACAAGGCCGACTACAAGCATGTAATTTCTTACGAGCCCATTCAAGTGGAGAAGAACTTGGCGTATGGAGAAATTCCTGTCCAGATATTAGATAGGAAAGAACAAACTTTGAGAAATAAAGTTATTTCATCTGTAAAAGTACTTTGGCGTAACCACGATGTCGAGGACGCAACGTGGGAGTTAGAAGATAGGATGATGAGGGACTATCCCCATCTATTTGTGTAACCTTGTAGCAATTCCGGGACGGAATTTTTATAAGGGGGGGAGGATGTAATACCCGAGAATTTCCATATATTATTAAATAAATATATTAATGGAAATGAGAATTTATTTGAATATAAATGATTTTGTGTTATGAGAATGATTAAATTCAATTATATTAAATTGAATAATTATAATAATTGAGAAATTGATGGAGTTTACGATAAACTCGATGAAATGCCTTGTGTTGCACAGTGACGTAATATAAGAATGATTATATTAATTTAAGCGAACAATTAATCTATATTAATTGTTATTGTAGAATATTAATTAATTGTTGAGAATTATTAATGATTATATTAATTAACGGATGAATTATTAAGTAAATAATTAATCTATATTAATTGTTAATTGCTATTGTAAAATATTAGTTGATGGTTATGGAATATTAACTGTGATTGATTAATAATACGTGATTATTATTATTGCAAGAAATATAATAATAATAAACCACTTGTTTATAATTGTGCTGAGATTTATACTTGTTAATGTGATAATGAATCCTATGATTATTAATTAGGTGTTATTAATAATCGATGAGGAATGAATTAATTAATATTATTGTTAATTAATTGATAAGATAAATAATTTATTTATTTGACATTATGAATAATAAAACAAATAAGTAAGTTATTAATATAATAAGATTATATTGATTGTTATGTACAAGCATGCAATAATATATAATACGACTATATTATATAGTGTAGAGAAACACTTAGGTGTGACCATACAAGTATACATAAACTATGCTATATAATGCAATGTGAATATATTACACATATGGACCATGTATTAAGATTAATTAAACTATGTGAGCTACATGATTAATACCTATGTGACAATGTGTATGTAAGTATACATTAAAATGATATATCATGAATATATTGTAATCACTTGTTGATTAATACAATTTAATAATAAAGGAGACAATATAGTGTGATAATATCTGAAAAGATTATACCAGTATGATAAAAATGTACATGGATTATATGTGTGCAAGTCACACTTACTACATTATGTGAATTATAGTGTGACATTTCAATAAAAGACATATGTATAAAATATATATATGTGTAGATAGCCTAAGTATTTAATACATATGTGTATAATGATTTAAGTGTAGTATGTTGCAAATGCTGAGTTAGTATTGTGCCTTGTCCCTAAATGCTAGTCTCATTCTCATTCACGTGAAGAACAAAAAGGCTAAGGAGCTACTCCTTCTCCCAAGCTCCTTCTAGCTCATGATTATGGGGGGAGTGGTTATCATGATGATCTTCAACAACCATTTACCAACTCTCTTTTAACCATCATGTAATCTAACATTCTCATTGGTTTAATTTGATGTATATATGTATTGTCTGTGTAAGAATTGCTCTATAAATATGGCTCCCTCCCTTCTCTTTTCATTTGCTGAGATTTTGTCTAAGTATTGAATTGAGAGTGTTGTGCGTTTAATAGCAAGATAATCACAGAGAGAGAGATTTCAATAAGCTTACTTTGCATTACAGAGGTATAAATCCTTCATTCTTGGTTCATCATTTTGTTTACTGTCAAAGTTTTCAATTCTTGATTTTGATTACAATTCATGCTAGATTGGATTAGAACATGTTCTTAGTTGTTATATAGACTTATAAACATGTTTAAACCATAATGTGGCTGCTTAGAAAAGTTTTTGTGAAGTAATTTCGTGAGTTGGATTTGTTATGTGCCATTGCAGGTTGCTCTCTGGACTGGAACAGGAGTCGCGCGGCCGCGCGTCTCCCTAGTACAATTTGGGCGCGGCCGCGCGCCACTGCAGAATTTGTGATGATTTCTTTTATATCTTCTGATGTATTGAGCATGATGTACTGTTAGGATATGCATATAACTCACATTAACATATGGAATAAGGTTACTAGGTTATAGCAATCTATGCTAGTTGTTTTAGTTGAATATTTCAAAGAAAACTTAAAGTTATGAAAAGAGGAACTTGGATATATAAATACCATAATAGTATTCTGACTTTTGAGACACGTTTGTATGACCTAGAAACACATGGAATGCATATTGACTTAAGTATATATGTATCGTGATATAATATGAACATGTGAACCCAACTAGTGCACCTTTCTAACAAAAATATAAGTTTTGAAGGTTGATATTGACATGTAAAGACCATGTATACATTCTGACTTTTCAAGCATGTTATGTGACCATGAAATGCGGGTCAAATATGTTAACATATGAATCTAGATAGCATGAGCATGTTAGGCCTTATTAGCAAGCTTTACTAATGACAACATAAGCTTTAAATGTGGACTTTGACATGTTATATTAGGACTCTACATTCTGATATTTTCAACATGATTGAATGTAGTTTGAAGGCATCATATATGTACGTACTTGTTAGATGTAATGCAAGTTAATCAAGCATGAGTTTGATTAAGTCACGAACTAGTAATAGTGCTAGAATCACATATCCATGACATAAGAAACATATGAACATGTGTATCAATAAAATATATGACTACTTTATATGTCTAAATGATAAGCATGACAATTTATGTGAATTCATGGCATTGTATAACCCTAAGTCGTTAGGGATCGTGAATTAAAACAAAATCATAAATGATTAGAACGATGAAAGATTGTATACAAACATAAAAGTATCCTTTAAAAATGTATACATGCTACGTGGTATTATATGATGTCACTTGAACCCGATTTTGACGGTTAACTTATGAGAATGCCATAACTTGCTAAAATGAAATATATTTAGTATTGATTGTAGTCTTATGTGATATTAATAATATGCGAATATGTTTGCTAATTGTGGTAGTCTCATATGATAGTAACGATGTATGAATATGATCAACTTGAGAAAAGAGAAAGTTAAGAATAGAAATTAGATACTAAATAATTGTGTAGCTAGGGTAAAACTTAGCTTGTGTGTTGATCGTATATTCGAAGATATAATGTGAAGTTAAATTATATGACTAATGACTATCATTACGATAGGAATTCAAAAGTGTTGACTAGCTTTACGTGAGTAAACTACGCATAAGGCAAGTATCCTAAACCCTTGCATTACTTTATTCAACGGATATCGTAAGCGAGTATCTAAAACTTATCTCTTTGGATACAAGTATTCTATCTTTGTATATTGTGAACTAGTTTCCTACTTAATTGTTTGAATTGAATTAGCATACTTGAACTCTTATTTCATTAAAGCTATTATTCATGTTGAACTTAGTATTGTTCTTGAATATTGTGAAAGTGTCTATGCCATTTGATTCGGCTAGACTTATGTTATTGAAAAATGACCCAAACTAATTGATTGGTGCGGGATCTTGTATTTGACTGAGAAGAACAACCTTCTTTGAAGGGAATATATAATTGTCGGAGAACCGACGTGCACACTTGAGTATGATTGATTGTTATGCATAACGATGGTACTTTAGGCTGATCACCTGTTGTACCTGTTTTTATTGGATTTTCAGTTTATTACTGTCAATTCTAGTAGAAGTTCATAGTCCTTAGTGACTGCTCAGTATTCAGTTATTTGAAATCTTGAATTGACGTATTATTGAATCATATTGATATTATTCTGTCCTTAGTGACTGTTATTGAGAACTGTTGAAATTCTCGTTATCCTTGAACTGTCAAACCTTGTCATACCTTTTCGAGAATTAAGAATCTTATTACTCACCCTTATTGTATATTACTTGCTGGGCAATTTTTGCTCATTCTTGCTTTCCCCTAAAACATTTCAGTTAAGGCAGAGCATGGCGAACCTTCGGGCGTTGATAAGGGCAAGGGCAAGGCTACCAACTAGCTTGTCTCTTTTACGTTTTTAAATATTTTAATGTTGTATTAAGATGATGTAGTAAGACTGGATTTGTTTATGTTTAAGCTTAAGTTAGATTATATAACAAGTCGTTAATTGATATTGCTATGTAATCTATTAAGTACTGTAGGTTGCGAGACTTGGGGGAATAATTATAATAAATCATTATAAATTATTCTAGAATAAATTTTCCGCTGTGGTTGTGTGATATTTAGTTATCATTATTGCGATGTATTACCATGAGCACGTGATGAACCGAATTCGAAAGACCAAGTGGCGGTCCTGGAATTTGGGGGCGTCACAGATGGCATATTAATGGGTAATTAATGATTGGGGTTAATATTTATCCTATTAATTGTTTAGTGTAAAGTTATGTAATCGTATATTGTATAGTAACTGCAACTATATAATATAATGTATAATGTGATATTTTGGCATAACTATGTAATATATATAAACTATATTATAAAAGAAAGTGAGCCACATGGGTGAACTTATAAGAATATATGTTGTATGTACATTATACCATATGGGACCAAACTATGTTATATGAAGTGTAGTGTGACACTCTAGTGAGAATATGCAATTTGGAAACTATATCATATGTGTTACATAAGTAATGCCTATGTGACTATGTGGTAGGTATAATATATTAATGTCTACTATATGGAATATTAAAGTATGTGAACCACTATTTCAAAAAGTACATAATTGAAATAATAATAATAATAATGAGATTTGTGATAATGTAGTATGTCACCATTCTATTAACTCATAATGTAATATTATTAAAATGTACATGGATTATATGATGTGTATAAATATATATCCCCATGTGCTACCATGTAATGTTGTTATGATAATTTAGTCCATGTGTAACCTTGAGTGAATATAAGCTAAGGTATGCATATATGTACTAAGTATATAGAATACAGTATTTCATCCCAAATTTGCAAAATGCTGAGAATGTGTTGCCTTGTCCCAAAGTGAGTGTCCATTTCTTCCTCATTTCCTTCACACGTGAAAAGCCATGAGGCTAGCCTATCACCCCTTCTTCTCAAATTCCTCAACCTAGCTAGCAATGATGGCAAGGGGAGTGGGTTGATGTGGTTGGTGGCAACTATTCCACCAACTAGCAATTGTCCATCATCTTCTTCCTTCATCTCTTGGTTTGATTTCATGGACAATGGCTTGGCATGGTTAGTAAAGTTTTCTATAAATTAAGCACCTCTCTTCATTTTCTATGTTGCAAGAATTGTGCTAAGTTGATATAGAGTGTGAGAATATTATAATGAGTGTATAATCTAAAGTTGAGAGCAAGCTTAAGACTTCAAGAGGTATAACCCTTAAACCCACTTTGAAATTTAATTCGTAGAAATTGTATGAATTTGTGGAAATTGAGTATGTGAGAGAATGTTAGTATGTTGGTAAAGTGTATACATACATGTTATAAGGGTAATGTAGTTGATTAAATGTATGCTTCATGAGGGAATGTGAGGTTTGGCCGGAGCTCTGTTTTAACAGAAAGCTTCCTGGTCTGGAAAAGGAGCCGCGCAGCCGCAAGTCTCCCTAGTACAAATGGGGCGCGGCCGCGCCCCTCTACAGATTCTGTTGACAGTTTTGTTATGTATTCTAAAGTGTTGAGCATGTTATGTTAGTTAAAATATGCATATAAATCACCATGACCTGTACAATAAGGTTGATATGCATATAGTAAGTCATATTAGTTGTTTAGCTTGAATATTTCAAAGAAAGTTAAAGATTTGGAAAACTAGTTTCAATAAACATTGTGTAATGTATATTCTGACCTTAAGCATCAACGTACCAAGTTTCGATGTGTCCTGACATGTGACTAATATGATAGAAATGGTATAGATTATCCAAGCATGATTAGGAATAAGTTTTCAAGTAAAGTCTATACTTGCTATGTGTACAATAAGCTATGAATACTTGAATTCCAAACTTGGTATCATGATTTGATTTCATACATATACGTGTACAAGAAAGCATGGAAGCATGAAATAGAGTATATGAACTTACCTTGCATGCTTAAATAATTTTGATAGCATTTTAATAGAAACGTAGAGTTTCAAATGTAAACGTAACAAGCTATATGTTTCTTAAGTTCTGAAATTAGTAAGCATGCTTAAGTGGTATGAATCATGTGGGTAAAAGCATGGAATGTGATATGTGTAGTAGTTTTTGCATACTTAGTAGGATAATATGAGATTTTCGAGAAAACCTTAAAAGTATGAAATCTAGTTGTTGATGAGTATATTATAAACATCTTAAAATTTATAACCATTTTGATAGGATATGGTATGCCTATAGATATGATCGATGTGAAAGCCTAGCTAGTCTTGCGTATTGTAAACTAGTTGAGCATGGTTAGGACATGACTAAATGAGATAGAACTATATAATTTGAAGTGCATGACCAAAATCACTTGAGCATGTGTATATGAAGCTTATTGCCCTCATTGCATGTGTATATTGAGTAGACGTAAGGGACCTTGTAATCAAGCACGTTAAGCCTCGTTAATTGCAAAGTGTTAAGATTACATTGAAAGTATAGTATAAGAATAAAACTCATTAAAACATATACGTTTATGTGTGTTTCTGTACATGTTACCATGAGAGTGTGAGGATGGGCATGCTAGGCCAAGCAAGTTGATTGCTCAGCCCTGGTTTGAACTGGGAGTCGCACGGCCGCGCCACTCCCTAGTTTAAATTAGGCGCAATCGCGCCTTTCTGCAGACTTGGAAAATGACTTTGGTGATTTCTAAAATGTGTAGCATTCTAGTATAACTTCATTATGCTTATTTCTGTCCATGACACACTGACAAAGGTAACCTTGCATGCTAACACCTACCTTAGCGTGAATTGACAACATTACAAGGGGAACTTAACTTGGTAAACAAAGGCAAACGAACCTAGTAGCCTTGACTTATAACCTTGAGCATTTTCATATGATCTATTGATGTGTATATTCAATTTACTTATTGAGATTGGTGACTTGAAGGTACATAGCTAATAAATGTCCTATATACATAACTATGTGATAATAGGATTCGAAAAGTGTTGATTAATTTACGTGGATAGACTACGGTTAAGGCAAGTATCCTAAACCCTTGCATTACTTTATTCACCGGATATCGTAATCAAGTATCTAAACCTTATCTCTTTGAATGGAAGTTATCTTATTTACTTGTTCATTTGAGCTAGTATGTTTAAACTCTTGTGAAAGCTGTTATTCATGTTGAACTTGGTATTGTTCTTGAATATTGTGAAAGCGTCTATGCCATTTGTTTCGGCTAGACTATATGCATGTTTATAAAATTGTCCAAACCAATTGACTGGTGCGAAAATCTTAAAGACTGAGTTGAACAACCCTTATGGTAATGGGAGTGTATATTGTTGGAAGCCCCAACATACGCGTGAATATTACTGTGGTGTTATGCATAACATAAAGTATTATAGACTGATCATCTATCGTACTTATTTCTTTTGTGTTATCAGTTTAATATTGATAATTCTAGTAGATGTTCAATAGTCCTTAGTGACTGCTCAGTATAAATTATTTTATCAAGTTGGATACGTTGATAGCCTTTGAATTCATATATATCTGTTGATCTATACTGAACTATCATTTCATATTCCAAATATTTGATTCGAGAATTGTCGATACTCATTATTCATGATATTATTCTGAAACTCTGGACTATCTTAGAGATTATACCTTGATATTTCAAACTCGTGATATAATACTCATCCCCCTTGTTGTATATTTCTTGCTGGGCAATTTGTGCTCATTCTTGCTTATTTAAAACCTTTCAGTTAAGGCAGAATAGGGAAGTGTCTCTGGGAAAGACAAGGGCAAGGGCAAGGCTACCGACTAGCTTGTTCCTTTATGTTTTAAATTTTCGATGTTGTATTAAGACTGCTTTCGAACTATGTTTAAGCTTAAGTAGGATTATGTAATAAGACTTTATTCGATATTATTATATAATCTATTAAGTACTTTAGGTTGCTAGAATTGGGGGAATAATTATAATAAATCATTGTATATTATTCTAGATTAGATCTTCCGCTGTGAATGTGTGATTTTAGTTATTGTCGTATTACCATGAACACGTGATGAACCGAATTCGAGTGACCAAGTTGATAGTAGTGTGCATACAAGCCAATCATGTATGATGATAAAGCACGTACTTTGTAAACAATTTTATTTATTTATTAATAAAATAGTCATTTATTAAAGGCATTTAATTATCTACATGTTGCTGTTTTTATAATATGTAAATAACCCATAGTTTTAAGCAATGCTTTTAGAATCATGATGATGATCATGCTAATGAGATCTAAATTATTAGAAAGTTTTAAAACTAAAATAGTTCCCAATCGTGGGATTACTAAAAAGGGGATTAGTAAATCCGGATAGATTGGTACATATGTTGCTTGCTCATTGGATGAGGATGATTGATCTCATGATCATTTGTGTGGAGAAACTAAAGCAAGTATATAGGTGCTTATTGGAGAATAAGTTCACTGAACGTGACTCGCTATGGAATACCTAATGGAGTTTTACTCGCCTGTCAATAGGAATTCCTAATGTGAAAGTAGTACAAGTGATCCTTGGACTTGAGATCATCATAGTATCTTGTATGTAACAAATTATACTTTGACTTATTTCTTAAGACCTTTTAAGGCATATATAGGGTATGCTTGGGTATAATGAGTTACATATGGAGATAATGAATGATCAATAAAGAATCTACCACCTCTAGTAAAAGAGGAGATATGTCCTATGTGATTCGTTAAATGACAACCCAGGAATCCTTGGCCAAGGTAGAATGAAATTAGAAAGGAGTTTCTAATTTGCATTATTTGGTGTTGTGCATTTTCTAATCGAAATACATATAATTAAACAAAATAAGGCTTGATAGTAAATTCATGTCTTATATTTAATTGGGACATTGTATGGTGGAAGGATTGAATTGTATGGTAACTATTTACTCACAAGTTCTTTTATGATTAATGTTGAAATCTATATTTTTTTGGAAAGTCGTTGATCGCTAGGGAGGCTTATCCCTATTGTAGAATAAATATTATTTATTTAAATAGATTATTAGTTTAATTTATTTATTTAAATAAGATTAGAATTGTTCTAATTGATTTATTCACAACCGATTTAATATAGAGAACCTAAAGGGTCATACCATAAAAGGAAAAATAATTATTTAAGAAGGTAATGGCATAATCGTAATAATACATTAAGTGTAATTAATTTAATCTATGGTGATAGAATAAATTAAATAGCTTAATGTTTATTATTTAATATTTTGGAAATATTAAATATAAATTAATAAGAGGAGTCTTATTAATATTATTACAATTATTATTATTTTAATTTCTAAAGGAGTTTAGTAATTAATTTAATATTAGTACTCTCATTTATTCCTAATAAGATTAGGAGACAAATTAATTAAATGAATTTAATTAATTATTCCCAATGTGGTGGGAAGCCTAAATTAATTAAAGAAGTTTAATTAATTAAAAGAAATCCCATGTCTAATAGGATTAGAAGGGTTGACCAATGTCTATATAAGAGGAGTCTTATAATAGATATTACTTGATACAATTCCAATTGTTGGAGAGTACTCCTTTTCTATAGAGGATAGAAAACTAAGCCAACCACCCTCCTTCTTTATAATTCCTCTTCCTTGGTGGATCACCTCTAGAGGCCAAACACTTGGGTGGCTAACGTTGATCAAAGGATGGAATCTAACCCGAAAATTCAAGGAGATCACGAAGAACAAGGAGTTAAACTAGTACCTGTGGAAGCTTCGTTCTACAAGGGTATGATTCCATAACTTCTTATTTATCGTTTTAAATTAATAATTTGCATAAAGGATGATCCGGGTAATGGTTTTGTAGAAATTTTTTTAAACTCTGATATACCATGCTTCCGCTAATTTTTACAATTTGATTGCGTCACTATTTCGTACAAACCCAACAGTGGTATCAGAGCCAAACCTTTATGCAATTATTAATTATTTTGATTCCATATATGTTTGGGTATGTATTTAAAATAATTTATTGGGCATAATTAATTGTATAAAATTATTTTTTATGAAAAAAAAATAAAAATTAATCACCGAATTTTTATTTCTTTCTACCACCGTGCATCTCGCTGATATTTGCGTTGGATCCGTTCTTGAAAAGGATTCAAATCGTGGCAATATTTTAAAAGTGAACTACAGGATTTCTAAAAGGAGGATGTTATCATATATATATATATATATATATATATATATATATATATATATATAATATTCTTAATAATTTTATAATTAAAATAAAGAGTTTATTTTAATTTTGAAATTAGATTTCATGCAATTTAAAATTGCCCATTAAATGATACTCATATATATATATGGAATATTTTAATTCATGAGATGAATATTTATTTATTGATATATATGGTGATATGTATGATAATAAATGGGGATTGATTATGGACTATTTGACCAATGTGATTGGATTTTATTTTAGTTGAATGCTTGAATGAATGGGTTTTATTAAATGTGGTATGTGTACCTCGTCTTCTCTAATTTTTTTTTTCTTGATGTAAAATTCTATCTCCCTCCTATGTACTTCCCCTTGACTGCTGATCAAGGTTTCTATTTAAATTAAACAGTTTAATATAATAGAAATAGTTAGAATTATCTTGAAGAAATTGGAGACCAAGGAGCAAGGAGCGCGTGAAGACCCTTTTGTATGGAGCCCGGGTTTCAATGTAATAGTTATATTTAAATTTAAATTCTTGCACTCTTAGGTTTGACCTTTTGGTTCACTTGGTGGCTCTAGTGAACCAAACTAGAATAAAAGTTCATAATCAATCCGGGTAGAATATAGTATTCTATATTGCATGCTAAATATTATATATATTATATTTTATACAAACATGCTTCGCATGTTTAATAAAATGACGCGTATTTTATATATATATGTGCATGCGCGCTAAACAAGATGAGACAAATAATAACAAACCCCTCAAAGAAATAATATTAAGTCTGAAGCGTTCAAATGATATTTGGAATATCGAACGTCGCCTTCTAGCATGATTAATTAATAGAGTATTAAATATTTAATATGAGCTTGTTGTGCTATCCACAAGGCGGGTATTGCATATTTAAGATGTTAATTAATCACATTTGATGCTTATCAAGAAAATTGAACAATCAAGTCTTGTTGTGCTATCCACAAGGACGAACATTTTTCTTTTTTGAATTTATGGAAATGCTAGGCTGGACTTAACTTAAATTATTTTAGTTCGGATGTGCACACACTTGACCATTATGATTTAAGAGGCAAAATAAAAGGAGTTATATAGTGATGTAATTGACAAGAGTTGTCTACCTATTTATTTGTATATCACTTGTTGTGCTATCCATAAGGTTATATACATTTGAAATGGGATCCTTATTCTCACTAGCAAATCTTTAATTAGATGTTGCCGAACTATATTAGTGAGGGTAATATAGTTTGATGAAAATAGTGGGAGATACCAATTTAAAATAAAAACCAAAATTTATTTTGGTATGCAAAGTTAATAAAACGAATGTTTGTTAAAATGTTGTTTTCTTTCACATGCAGAATTTTAAAAATATCTAAATCACTAATCTCACTACGAAGCATACTTGATGCAAACAAGCTTACCGGGCCGAATTATGAGGACTGGCTAAGAAATCTGAGAATTGTTCTCACTGCTGAAAAGATTTCTTATGTCCTAAATTCAACTGTCCCTGAATCTATTTCAGAAACAGCCTCTGAGGAAGAGATTGCCACTTTCAATATGTGGCAAGATGATGCATCGGTGGCTCAATGCATCATGCTCGCATCCATGAATAACGAGCTTCAGCGTCAGCACATAAACATGGATGCTCCTGCTGTGCTGCTTCACCTCAAGGAGTTGTATGGTGAACAGAGTAGGACTGCTAGATATGAGATATCTAAGGAGCTCTTTCGATCTCGGATGACCGAGGGTACTGCCGTCGAGACTCATGTCCTAAAGGTGATCAATTTGATTGAACGCCTTGGACAGCTGGGGTTCGTCATGGATGGGGAGCTGAGTCAAGACTTGGTCTTGCAGTCACTCCCTGAGACCTTCTCACAGTTTGTGGTTAATTTTCACATGAATAAGCTAGATGTCAGCTTACCTGAGCTGCTTAACATGCTGAAAACTGCAGAAGGTCACTTCCCATCCAAGAAGAACCATATCTTGATGGTGGATTCTTCCAATAAAAGGAAGAGGCCCAAGGTATCTTCTGAAAAGAAGAAATCTAAGAAGGCTAAGGGAAAGGGAAAAGAAAAGGAACAAAAGAAATCTGAACAAGCTAAAGGAATGTGCTTTCATTGCAACAAGCCGGGACATTGGAAAAGGAACTGCAAGAAGTATCTAGCAGAGAAGAAGCTTGGAGAAGCTTCGACTTCCAATCAAGGTTTGTTTATGATTGAAATTAATTTTTCTAAAAGTCATAATTCTACTTGGGTATTGGATACCGGCTGTGGTTCTCACATATGTAATACTGTGCAGGGACTGGTCAAAAGTAGAAAGCTGAACAATGATGAGGTGATCCTACGAGTGGGGAATGGAGCAAAGGTTGCTGCATTAGCTGTAGGAACTTATTATTTAGCAATTCCTTCGGGCAAGTCCATTTATCTTAATAATTGTTATTATGTTCTGAATATTATTAAAAACATTATTTCAATTTCTGTATTGGATATGGAAGGATTTAACGTTGTTATAAAGAACAATAGTTGTTCTATTTATAAAGACGATGTTTTATATGGTATTAGAAATTTGTGAAATGGACTTTATACACTTGACTTACAAGAAAATATATTTTAAATTGAACAAACTAAGAAAAGGAAAAGAGATGATATTAATTATACCTACATGTGGCACTGTAGACTCGGTCATATCAATGAAACAAGATTATCCAAGTTGCATAAAGATGGGCTCCTCGAGCTATCCGATTATGAATCATATCCAACTTGTGAATCTTGTCTTATGGGTAAAATGACTAAATCTCCTTTTAGTGGAAAAGGAGAAAGAGTTACAGAGTTGTTGGCATTGATTCACACAGACGTTTGTGGGCCTATGACAACAAGTGCAAGGGGTTGGCATTCTTTTTTTATTACTTTCACTGATGATCACTCAAGATTTGGATATGTGTATTTAATGAAATACAAGTCAGAATCATTTGAAAAGTTCAAAGAGTTCAGAAGTGAAGTAGAGAAACAAACGGGCAAGAATATAAAGATACTTCGATCAGATCGAGGTGGAGAATACTTAAGCGGTGAGTTTCTCAATTGTCTCAAAAAAATGGTATAATCTCACAATGGACTCCTCCAGGTACACCACAGTTAAATGGAGTATCTGAAAGGCTAAATCGAACACTGTTAGACATGGTCCGATCCATGATGAGTTTTACCGACCTTCCAATTTCCTTCTGGGGATATGCCCTAGAAACGGCTGCATACCTACTTAACAAGGTACCTACCAAATCCGCCCCAAAGACTCCATATGAGATGTGGAAGGGGAGGAAACCAAATCTTAAGCATGTTAAGACTTGGGGTTGTCCAGCTTATGTCAAAAAGTTTGAACATGATAAGCTACAAACTAAATTCGAAAAGTGTAGATTTGTGGGATACCTTAAAGAAACTGTAGGGTATTATTTCTATCATCCAACTGATCAAAAGGTGTTTGTTGCAAAACATGCTGCCTTCTTGGAAAAGGAGTTTATCCATGAAGGGGTCAGTGGGAGTAAGATATATCTTGAAGAAGTTCAAGAACCACAAATTACCACGGATCAAAGTCAGGTACCTGACCAAGTAGAAGAACCTACTATACCACACCCTGCTCGTAAATCTGGGAGAGTACCGAAGATACCTGAGAAGTATGGATTCGTTATAGAGGATGACGATGAGGTACACATCATGAATGATGATGATCCATTGAATTACGAACAGGCTATGAGTAATAAAGACTCAGGGAAATGGCTTGAAGCCATGAAATCCGAAATAGACTCCATGTATGAAAACAAAGTATGGACTTTGGTTTCACCACCTGAAGGCATTAAGCCTATTGGGTATAAATGGGTCTTTAAAAGAAAGACTAGAGCGGACGGCAAGGTGGAGACCTATAAGGCCCGACTGGTTGCAAAAGGTTTCAAACAAAGACAAGGAGTTGACTATGATGAACCTTTTCACCAGTAGCTATGCTCAAGTCCATTCGGATTTTGCTTGCGATTGCAGCTTATAACGACTATGAGATCTGGCAGATGGACGTGAAAACGGCCTTCCTCAATGGAAAACTTGAGGAGGATGTGTATATGACACAGCAAGAGCGATTTTTTCAAAGGTTGGAATAAATCAAGTCTGTAAGCTGCAACGATCCATTTATGGATTGAAGCAAGCTTCTCGTAGATGGAACATTCATTTTGATGAGACAATCAAAGAGTTTGATTTTATCAAAAATGACGATGAACCATGTGTGTACAAGAAGGTTAGTGGGAGTGCAGTTTCATTCCTTGTATTATATGTTGATGATATATTACTGATAGAGAATGACATTCCTATGCTACAATCGATTAAAATCTGGTTATCTAAGCAGTTCTCCATGAAGGACTTGGGTGAAGCATCCTATATTTTGGGGATAAAGATCTATAGAGATAGATCTAAAAGGATGCTCGGCTTATCCCAAGGAACGTACATTGATGCAATGCTAAAGAGATTTAGCATGGAAGATTCCAAAAGAGGTCTCATGCCGATGAGCCATGGAATACATCTCTCCAAGAAACAGGCCCCAAAAACACCTGAGGAGAGAGACCGTATGAGTAAGATCCCTTATGCTTCTGTAATAGGATCTATCATGTACGGTATGATATGTACTAGACCGAATGTTGCTCATGCACTTAGTGTAACGAGCAGATACTAGTCGAATCTAGGAGAAGAGCACTGGAAGGCAGTGAAGAATATCCTAAAATACTTAAGAAGGACTAAAGATATTTTTCTTGTCTACGGTGGGTCTGAATTAAAACTCGAGGGCTTCACAGACTCAAGTTTTCAAACGGACCAAGATGACAGTAAATCTGTTTCGGGGTATGTTTTTACCTTGAACGGAGGCGCAGTGAGTTGGAAGAGTTCCAAGCAGCAAACAGTTGTTGATTCAGTGACAGAGGCAGAGTATATAGCTGCAAGTGAAGCTGCAAAGGAAGCTGTTTGGATGAAGAAGTTCATAACTAAACTTGGTGTGGTTCCTAGCATTGGAGAAGCAGTTCCCGTTTACTGTGACAACACAGGAGCAGTTGCACAGGCTAAGGAACCGAGGTCTCATCAGAAATCTAAACACGTGTTGCGGCGATTTCATTTGATCAGGGAGATCATTGAAAGAGGAGATGTCACCTTGGAGCGTGTACACTCTCAAGACAACATTGCAGATCCATTTACTAAAGCTTTAACACAAAAGCAGTTTGATCGTCACTTAGAGAAGATGGGTATGAGATACCATGGCGATTGGCTTTAGTGCAAGTGGGAGATTGATAGTAGTGTGCATACAAGCCAATCATGTATGATGATAAAGCACGTACTTTGTAAACAATCTTATTTATTTATTAATAAAATATTCATTTATTAAAGACATTTAATTATCTACATGTTGCTGTTTTTATAATATGTAAATAACCCATAGTTTTAAGCAATGCTTTTAGAATCATGATGATGATCATGCTAATGAGATCTAAATTCTTAGAAAGTTTTAAAACTAAAATAGTTTCCAATCGTGGGATTACTAAAAAGGGGATTAGTAAATCCGGATAGATTGGTACATATGTTGCTTGCTCATTGGATGAGGATGATTGATCTCATGATCATTTGTGTGGAGACACTAAAGCAAGTATGTAGGTGCTAATTGGAGAATAAGTTCACTGAACGTGACTCGCTATGGAATACCTAATGGAGTTTTACTCGCCTGTCAATAGGAATTCCTAATGTGAAAGTAGTACAAGTGATCCTTGGACTTGAGATCATCATAGTATCTTGTATGTAACAAATTATACTTTGACTTATTCCTTAAGATCTTTTAAGGCATATATAGGGTATGCTTGGGTATAATGAGTTACATATGGAGATAATGAATGATCAATAAAGAATCTATCACCTCTAGTAAAAGAGGAGATATGTCCTATGTGATTCGTTAAATGACAACCTAAGAATCCTTGGCCAAGGTAGAATGAAATTAGAAAGGAGTTTCTAATTTGCATTATTTGGTGTTGTGCATTTTCTAATCGAAATACATATAATTAAACAAAATAAGACTTGACAGTAAATTCATGTCTTATATTTAATTGGGACATTGTATGGTGGAAGGATTGAATTTTATGGTAACTATTTACTCACAAGTTCTTTTATGATTAATGTTGAAATCTATATTATCTGGAAAGTCGTTGATCGCTAGGGAGGCTTATCCCTATTGTAGAATAAATATTATTTATTTAAATAGATTATTAGTTTAATTTATTTATTTAAATAAGATTAGAATTGTTCTAATTGATTTATTCACAACCGATTTAATATAGAGAACCTAAAGGGTCACACCATAAAAGGAAGAATAATTATGTAAGAAGGTAATGACATAATCGTAATAATACATTAAGTGTAATTAATTTAATCTATGGTGATAGAATAAATTAAATAGCTTAATGTTTATTATTTAATATTTTGGAAATATTAAATATAAATTAATAAGAGGAGTCTTATTAATATTATTACAATTATTATTATTTTAATTTCTAAAGGAGTTTAGTAATTAATTTAATATTAGTACTCTCATTTATTCCTAATAAGATTAGGAGACAAATTAATTAAATGAATTTAATTAATTATTCCCAATGTGGTGGGAAGCCTAAATTAATTAAAGAAGTTTAATTAATTAAAAGAAATCCCATGTCTAATAGGATTAGAAGGGTTGACCAATGTCTATATAAGAGGAGTCTTATAATAGATATTACTTGATACAATTCCAATTGTTGGAGAGTACTCCTTTTCTATAGAGGATAGAAAACTAAGCCAACCACCCTCCTTCTTGATAATTCCTCTTCCTTGGTGGATCACCTCTAGAGGCCAAACACTTGGGTGGCTAACGTTGATCAAAGGATGGAATCTAACCCGAAAATTCAAGGAGATCACGAAGAACAAGTAGTTAAACTAGTACCTGTGGAAGCTTCGTTCTACAAGGGTATGATTCCATAACTTCTTATTTATCGTTTTAAATTAATAATTTGCATAAAGGATGATCCGGGTAATGGTTTTGTAGAATTTTTTTTAAACTCTGATATACTATGCTTCTGCTAATTTTTGCAATTTGATTGCGTCACTATTTCGTACAAACCCAACCCAAGTGACGATCCCAATTTGGGGGCGTCACAGGTTGGTATCAGAGCTGTAGTTATAAACCTTAGGAACGAGTGTCCATAGACTATAACTTAGGAGAATTTAGAGGTTAGGAAGGAGATAAAACTTATGTAGAGTTTTCCTTGAGAGACTTAGTTTGTTATGAAATGTAACTTCATTTTATACAATGAACTTATGTTTTATTTAACATTTTAATGGAGTAGTTGTTTCTTGTCTTGTGTTTGTGATTGTAGATGGCAGATATGGGAGTACCCAGTAGAGTGACTGAGGAGGAGCCTAGATGTACATGTGGTGTATGAGGCACCTGTAGAGGCTGTGCCAGTACAGGCAATTGCACCATCCGAGTTAGATGACGAGGATGAGATAGAGGTAGAGTTTGACCCCGAGGAGGGGCCAATGGAGGACGAGCCGGTTGAGGACGAGCCTTCAGAGGAGGAGCCCATAGAGGACTCCTACGAGCCTAACTGGGAGGAGCATATGCTAGGAGAGTACGAGGAGCGTATTCTGGAGTTGGACTGCAGAGTTCAGGAGTTGGAAGAAGAGGCCCTAGAGAGAGTCGAAGTTCCAAAAATTGCGTGACGAAGACCACCAGAGGAAGTTGGCCATGCAGGAGCTAGAGGTAGAAATTGCTTTTCGCAAGGAGGCTGGAATCCAGGTAGGGACTTTGTTTCACAAGTCAGTGGCTAGGAATGTAGATTTGGCAGGGAAGCTAGAAGAGGTCGAGCAGAGGGAATTAAGCGAAAAGACTGGGAAGGAAGCACTCCGTACTCAGTTGGAATTAGAGGTGATGGATAGGATACACTTCGAGGAGAAGTGGGAGGCGGCCAATGAGAGAGCTGACGACCTAGAGTATGAGGTCAGATGCAAGAAGAGAAAGATGAACAAGATGGGGTACGTGTTTTGTTCGGCCTTTGAGAGGATGATTGATGGTGTGTTGGGTTTGTACGAAATCGTGACGCAATCAAATTGCAAAAATTAGCGGAAGCATGGTATATCAGAGTTTAAAAAAATTTCTACAAAACCATTACCCGGATCATCCTTTATGCAAATTATTAATTTAAAACGATAAATAAGAAGTTATAGAATCATACCTTTGTAGAACGAAGCTTCCACAGGTACGAGTTCAACTCCTTGTTCTTCGTGATCTCCTTGAATTTTCGGGTTAGATTCCTTCCTTTGATCAACGTTAGCCACCCAAGTGTTTGGCCTCTAGAGGTGATCCACCAAGGAAGAAGAATTATCAAGAAGGAGGATGTTTGGCTTAGTTTTCTATCCTCTATAGAAAAGGAGTACTCTCCAACAATTAGAATTGCATCATCTAATATCTATTATAAGACTCCTCTTATATAGATATTAGTCAACCCTTCTAATCCTATTAGACATGGGATTTCTTTTAATTAATTAAACTCCTTTAATTAATTTAGGCTTCCCACCACATGGGAATAATTAATTAAATTCATTTAATTAATTTGTCTCCTAATCTTATTAGGAATAAATGAGAGTACTAAATATTAAATTAATTACTAAACTCCTTTAGAAATTAAGATAATAATAATTGTAATAATATTAATAAGACTCCTCTTATTAATTTATATTTAATATTTCCAAAATATTAAATAATAAACATTAAGCTATTTAATTTATTCTATCACCATAGATTAAATTAATTATACTTAATGCATTATTACGATTATGCCATTACCTTCTTAAATAATTATTCTTCCTTTTATGGTGTGACCCTTTAGGTTCTCCATATTAAACCGGTTGTGAATAAATCAATTAAAACAATTTTAATCTTATTTAAATAAATAAATTAAACTAATAATCTATTTAAATAAATAATATTTATTCTACAATAGGGATAAGCCTCCCTAGCGATCAACGACTTTCCAGATAATATAGATTTCAACATTAATCAAAAAGAACCTGTGAGTAAATAGTTACCGTACAATTCAATCCTTCCACCATACAATGTCCCAATTAAATATAAGACATGGATTTACTGTCAAGTCTTATTTTATTTAATTATATGTATTTCGATTAGAAAATGCACAACTCCAAATAATGCAAATTAGAAACTCCTTTCTAATTTCATTTCACCTTGGCCAAGGATTCCTGGGTTATCATTTAACGAATCACATAGGACATATCTCCTCTTTTACTAGAGGTGGTAGATTCTTTATTGATCATTCATTATCTCCATATGTAACTCATTATACCCAAGCATACCCTATATATGCCTTAAAATGTCTTAAGGAATAAGTCAAAGTATAATTTGTTACATACAAGATACTATGATGATCTCAAGTCTAAGGATTACTTGTACTACTATCACATTAGGAATTCCTATTGACAGGCGAGCAAATCTCCATTAGGTATTCCATAGCGAATCACGTTCAGTGAACTTATTCTCCAATAAGCACCTACATACTTGCTTTAGTGTCTCCACACAAATGATTATGAGATCAATCATCCTCATCTAATGAGCAAGCAACATATGTACTAATTTATCCGGATTTACTAATCCCCTTTTTAGTAATCCCATGATTAGGAACTATTTTAGTTTTAGAGCTTTCTAAGAATTTAGATCTCATTGGCATGATCATCATCATGATTCTAAAAGCATTGCTTAAAACTATGGGTTATTTATATATTATAAAAACAGCACCATGTAGATAATTAAATGCCTTTAATAAATGAATATTTTTATTAATAAATAAATAAGATTGCCTCCAAAGTATATGCTTTATCATCATACATGATTGGCTTGTATGCATACTACTTTCAATCTCCCACTTGCACTAAAGCCAATCGCCATGGTATCTTATACCCAACTTCTCTAAGTGACGATCAAACTGCTGTTGTGTTAAAGCTTTAGTTAATGGATCTGCAATGTTGTCTTGAGAGTCTACACTCTCCTCTTTCAATGATTTCTTTAATCAAAGTGTCGCAACACATGTTTAGATTCAAGATGAGACTTAGGACCTATTCCTAGTTCTGTAATGAACTTTTCATCTAAAACATCAACTTGCAGCTTCACTTACAGTTATATACTCTGCCTCTGTCACTGAATCAGCAACTGTTTGCTGCTTGGAACTCTTCCAACTCACTGCGCCTCCGTTCAAGGTAAAAACATACCCCGAAACAGATTTACTGTCATCTTGGTCCGTTTGAAAACTTGAGTCTGTGAAGCCCTCGAGTTTTAATTCAGACCCACCGTAGACAAGAAAAATATCTTTAGTCCTTCTCAAGTACTTTAAGATATTCTTCACTGCCTTCCAATGCTCTTCTCCAAGATTCGACTGGTATCTGCTCGTTACACTAAGTGCATGAGCAACATCCGGTCTAGTACATATCATACCTTACATGATAGATCCTATTGCAGAAGCATAAGGGAACTTACTCATACGGTCTCTCTCCTCAGGTGTCTTTGGGGCCTGTTTCTTGGAGAGATGTATTCCATGGCTCATCGGCATGAGACCTCTTTTGGAATCTTCCATGCTAAATCTCTTTAGCATTGCATCAATGTACGTTCCTTGGGATAAACCAAGCATCCTTTTAGATCTATCTCTATAGATCTTTATCCCCAAAATATAGGATGCTTCTCCCAAGTCCTTCATGGAGAAGTGTTTAGATAACCAGATTTTAATCGATTGTAGCATAGGAATGTCATTCCCTATCAGTAATATATCATCAACATATAATACAAGGAATGAAACTGCGCTCCCACTAACCTTCTTGTACACACATGGTTCATCGTCATTTTTGATAAAATCAAACTCTTTGATTGTCTCATCAAAACGAATGTTCCATCTACGAGAAGCTTGCTTCAATCCATAAATGGATCGTTGCAGCTTACAGACTTGATTTATTCCAACCTTTGAAACAAATCCCTCTGGCTGTGTCATATACACATCCTCCTCAAGTTTTCCATTGAAGAAGACCGTTTTCACGTCCATCTGCCAGATCTCATAGTCGTTATAAGCTGCAATCGCAAGCAAAATTTGAATGGACTTGAGCATAGCTACTGGTGAAAAGGTTTCATCATAGTCAACTCCTTGTCTTTGTTTGAAACCTTTTGCAACCAGTCGGGCCTTATAGGTCTCTACCTTGTCGTCCGCTCCAGTCTTTCTTTTAAAGACCCATTTACACCCAATAGGCTTAATGCCTTCAGGTGGTGAAACCAAAGTCCATACTTTGTTTTCATACATGGAGTCCATTTTGGATTTCATGGCTTCAAGCCATTTCCCTGAGTCTTTATTACTCATAGCTTGTTCGTAATTCAATGGATCATCATCATCCATGATGTGTACCTCATCGTCATCCTCTATAACGAATCCATACCTCTCAGGTATCTTAGGTACTCTCCCAGATTTACGAACAGGGTGTGGTATAGTAGGTTCTTCTACTTGGTCAGGTACCTGACTTTGATCTGTAGTAATTTGTGGTTCTTGAGCTTCTTCAAGATATATCTTACTCCCACTGACCCCTTCATGGATAAACTCCTTTTCCAAGAAGGCAGCATGTTTCGCAACAAACACCTTTTGATCAGTTGCATGATAGAAATAATACCCTACAGTTTCTTTAGGGTATCCCACAAATCTACACTTTTCGGATTTAGTTTGTAGCTTATCATGTTCAAACTTTTTGACATAAGCTGGACAACCCCAAGTCTTAACATGCTTAAGATTTGGTTTCCTCCCCTTCCACATCTCATATGGAGTCTTTGGGGCGGATTTGGTAGGTACCTTGTTAAGTAGGTATGCAGCCGTTTCTAGGGCATATCCCCATAAGGAAATTGGAAGGTCGGTAAAACTCATCATGGATCGAACCATGTCTAATAGTGTTCGATTTCTCCTTTCAGATACTCCATTTAACTGTGGTGTACCTGGTGGAGTCCATTGTGAGATTATATCATTTTCTTTGAGACAATTGAGAAACTCACCGCTTAAGTATTCTCCACCTCGATCTGATCGAAGTGTCTTTATACTAATGCCCGTTTGTTTCTCTACTTCACTTCTGAACTCTTTGAACTTTTCAAATGATTCTGACTTTTATTTCATCAAATACACATATCCAAATCTTGAGTGATCATTAGTGAAAGTAATAAAATAAGAATACCCACCCCGTGCACTTGTTGTCATAGGTCCACAAACGTCTGTGTGAATCAATGCCAACAACTCTGTAACTCTTTCTCCTTTTCCACTAAAAGGAGATTTAGTCATTTTACCCATGAGACAAGATTCACAAGTTGGATATGATTCATAATCGGATAGCTCGAGGAGCCCATCTTTATGCAACTTGGATAATCTTGTTTCATTGATATGACCGAGTCTACAGTGCCACATGTAGGTATAATTAATATCATCTCTTTTTCTTTTCTTAGTTTGTTCAATTTGAAATATATTTTCTTGTAAGTCAAGTGTATAAAGTCCATTTCGTAAATTTCCAATACCATATAAAACATCGTCTTTATAAATAGAACAACTATTGTTCTTTATAACAACGTTAAATCCTTCCATATCCAATACAGAAATTGAAATAATGTTTTTAATAATATTCGGAACATAATAACAATTATTAAGATAAATGGACTTGCCCGAAGGCATTGCTAAATAATAAGTTCCTACAGCTAATGCAGCAACCTTTGCTCCATTCCCCACTCGTAGGATCACTTCATCATTGTTCAGCTTTCTACTTCTGACCAGTCCCTGCACAGTATTACATATGTGAGAACCACAGCCGGTATCCAATACCCAAGTAGAATTATGACTTTCAGAAAAATTAATTTCAATCATAAACAAACCTTGATTGGAAGTCGAAGCTTCTCCAAGCTTCTTCTCTGCTAGATACTTCTTGCAGTTCCTTTTCCAATGTCCCGGCTTGTTGCAATGAAAGCACATTCCTTTAGCTGGTTCAGGTTTCTTTTGTTCCTTTTCTTTCCCCTTTCCCTTAGCCTTCTTAGATTTCTTCTTTTCAGAAGATACCTTGGGCCTCTTCCTTTTATTGGAAGAATCCACCATCAAGATATGGTTCTTCTTGGATGGGAAGTGACCTTCTGCAGTTTTCAGCATGTTAAGCAGCTCAGGCAAGCTGACATCTAACTTATTCATGTGAAAATTAACCACAAACTGCGAGAAGGTCTCAGGGAGTGACTGCAAGACCAAGTCTTGACTCAGCTCCCCATCCATGACGAACCCCAGCTGTCCAAGGCGTTCAATCAAATTGATCACCTTTAGGACATGAGTCTAGACGGCAGTACCCTCGGTCATCCGAGATCGAAAGAGCTCCTTAGATATCTCATATCTAGCAGTCCTACTCTGTTCACCATACAACTCCTTGAGGTGAAGCAGCATAGCAGGAGCATCCATATTTACGTGCTGACGCTGAAGCTCGTTATTCATGGATGCGAGCATGATGCATTGAGCCACAGATGCATCATCTTGCCACTTATTGAAAGTGGCAATCTCTTCCTCAGAGGCTGTTTCCGAAACAGATTCAGGGACAGTTGAATTTAGGACATAAGAAATCTTTTTAGCAGTGAGAACAATTCTCAAATTTCTTAGCCAGTCCTCATAATTCGGCCCGGTAAGCTTGTTTGCATCAAGTATGCTTCGTAGTGAGATTAGTGATTTAGACATTTTTAAAATTCTGCATGTGAAAGAAAATAACATTTTAGCAAACATTCATTTTATTAACTTTGCATACCAAAATAAATTTAGGTCTTTATTTTAAATTGGTATCTCCCACTATTTTCATCAAACTATATTACCCTCACTTATATAGTTCGACAACATCTAATTAAAGATTTGCTAGTGAGAATAAGGATCCCATTTCAAATGTATATAACCTTGTGGATAGCACAACAAGCGATATACAAATAAATAGGTAGACAACTCTTGTCAATTACATCACCATGTAATTCCTTTTATTTTGCCTCTTAAATCATAATGGTCAAGTGTGTGCACATCCGAACTAAAATAATTTAAGTTAAGTCCAGCCTAGCACTTTCATAAATTCAAAAAAGAAAAATGTTCGTCCTTGTGGATAGCACAACAAGACTAGATCGTTCAATTTTCTTGATAAGCATCAAATGTGATTAATTAACATCTTAAATACGCAATACTCGCCTTGTGGATAGCACAACAAGCTCATATTAAATATCTAATACTCTATTAATTTATCATGCTAGAAGGCGACGTTCGATATTCCAAATATCATTTGAACGCTTCAGACTTAATATTATTTCTTTGAGGGGTTTGTTATTATTTGTCTCATCTTGTTTAGCGCGCATGCACATATATATATAAAATACGCGTCATTTTATTAAACATGCGAAGCATGTTTGCATAAATTATAATATATATAATATTTAGCATGCAATATAGAATACTATATTCTACCCGGATTGATTATGGACTTTTATTCTAGTTTGGTTCACTAGAGCCACCAAGTGAACCAAAAGGTCAAATCTAGGAGTGCAAGAATTTAAATTTAAACGTAACTATTACATTTAAACTCGGGCTCCATACAAATGGGTCTTCACGCGCTCCTTGCTCCTTGGTCTCCAATTTCTTCAAGATAATTCTAACTATTTCTATTACATTAAACTATTTAATTTAAATAGAAACCTTGATCAGCAGTCAAGGGGAAGTACATAGGAGGGAGATAGAATTTTACATCAAGAAAAAAAATTTAGAGAAGACGAGGTACGCAGACCTCATTTAATAAAACCCATTAATTCAAGCATTCAACTAAAATAAAATCCAATCACATTGGTCAATTAGTCCATAATCAATCCCTATTTATTATCATACATATCACCATATATATCAATAAATAAATATTCATCTCATGAATTAAAATATTTTATATATATATGAGTATCATTTAATGGGCAATTTTAATTTGCATGAAATTCAATTTCAAGATTAAAATAAACTCTTTATTTTAATTATAAAATTATTATACATATATATATATATATATATATGCCAAAAAGGAGTCCAGGAGATTACATGTTAACACCTTATATATATATTATATTTATATATAATCTTATATATATATATATATGATAACATCATTCTATTAAATCTTGATCCATTTCGGTAAAGCTAATCTCCTTGGGTGTTTTTGAAAAACGTGAACTTATTAAAATCCTGTTGGAATACTTAACGTAAGTCTCTCTTTAAAAAAAAATCGCCATGTTTCTTTTAAAAAAACGTCAAGTCGCCAGTTTCTGGGAAAAAAAAACGCAAGTTCTTTTTCTTTCCTTTTTGAAATAATTTTATACAATAAATTATGCCCAATAAATTATTCTAAATACATACTCATGCATATATGGAATCAAAATAATTAATAATTGCATAAAGGTTTGGCTCTGATGCCACTGTTGGGTTTGTACGAAATCGTGACGCAATCAAATTGCAAAAATTAGGGGAAGCATGGTATATCAGAGTTTAAAAAAATTTCTACAAAACCATTACCCGGATCATCCTTTATGCAAATTATTAATTTAAAACGATAAATAAGAAGTTATGGAATCATACCTTTGTAGAACGAAGCTTCCACAGGTACGAGTTCAACTCCTTGTTCTTCGTGATCTCCTTGAATTTCCGGGTTAGATTCCTTCCTTTGATCAACGTTAGCCACCCAAGTGTTTGGCCTCTAGAGGTGATCCACCAAGGAAGAAGAATTATCAAGAAGGAGGATGTTTGGCTTAGTTTTCTATCCTCTATAGAAAAGGAGTACTCTCCAACAATTAGAATTGCATCATCTAATATCTATTATAAGACTCCTCTTATATAGATATTAGTCAACCCTTCTAATCCTATTAGACATGGGATTTCTTTTAATTAATTAAACTCCTTTAATTAATTTAGGCTTCCCACCACATGGGAATAATTAATTAAATTCATTTAATTAATTTGTCTCCTAATCTTATTAGGAATAAATGAGAGTACTAAATATTAAATTAATTACTAAACTCCTTTAGAAATTAAGATAATAATAATTGTAATAATATTAATAAGACTCCTCTTATTAATTTATATTTAATATTTCCAAAATATTAAATAATAAACATTAAGCTATTTAATTTATTCTATCACCATAGATTAAATTAATTATACTTAATGCATTATTACGATTATGCCATTACCTTCTTAAATAATTATTCTTCCTTTTATGGTGTGACCCTCTAGGTTCTCCATATTAAACCGGTTGTGAATAAATCAATTAAAGCAATTTTAATCTTATTTAAATAAATAAATTAAACTAATAATCTATTTAAATAAATAATATTTATTCTACAATAGGGATAAGCCTCCCTAGCGATCAACGACTTACAGAGAATATAGATTTCAACATTAATCAAAAAGAACCTGTGAGTAAATAGTTACCGTACAATTCAATCCTTCCACCATACAATGTCCCAATTAAATATAAGACATGGATTTACTGTCAAGTCTTATTTTATTTAATTATATGTATTTCGATTAGAAAATGCACAACTCCAAATAATGCAAATTAGAAACTCCTTTTTAATTTCATTTCACCTTGGCCAAGGATTCCTGGGTTGTCATTTAACGAATCACATAGGATATATCTCCTCTTTTACTAGAGGTGGTAGATTCTTTATTGATCATTCATTATCTCCATATGTAACTCATTATACCCAAGCATACCCTATATATGCCTTAAAAGGTCTTAAGGAATAAGTCAAAGTATAATTTGTTACATACAAGATACTATGATGATCTCAAGTCCAAGGATTACTTGTACTACTATCACATTAGGAATTCCTATTGACAGGCGAGTAAATCTCCATTAGGTATTCCATAGCGAATCACGTTCAGTGAACTTATTCTCCAATAAGCACCTACATACTTGCTTTAGTGTCTCCACACAAATGATTATGAGATCAATCATCCTCATCTAATGAGCAAGCAACATATGTACTAATCTATCCGGATTTACTAATCCCATTTTTAGTAATCCCATGATTAGGAACTATTTTAGTTTTAGAGCTTTCTAAGAATTTAGATCTCATTGGCATGATCATCATCATGATTCTAAAAGCATTGCTTAAAACTATGGGTTATTTACATATTATAAAAACAGCACCATGTAGATAATTAAATGCCTTTAATAAATGAATATTTTTATTAATAAATAAATAAGATTGCCTCCAAGGTATATGCTTTATCATCATACATGATTGGCTTGTATGCATACTACTTTCATGTATCACTACCCGGCAGAGCAGGGACAGACCCTACATACTATGAGTCGAGAGTTGGTTGCGTACATAGCGCAGATCGAGTATAAGAGCGCTGTAGAGCGTGGGATGATGGGATGAGACCTTTAGTCAGTATAGTAGTAGTATTTATCTTATGTGATGTATATACTATGTGTAAATCCCAACTTTTTATGTAGAGTGTGGGCTAGTATTGTAAACCCCGAGTAAGCTTTTGTTAGAGGGGTAGTATGTTGATATATTCCCTATCTTTTGTGATATTGAGGGATATATGTGATAACATTTATAGAAATATGCTAGGGAAAAATCATGTAATGAAACGATTTGGTATATAAATATAAATGAAGTTTATTTTAGAAACGTGTTATAATTTATTCTTTTTAGTATTAAAAGAAATACTTAAATGATATAACTGAGTAATAATAAAATGAAAATTTGTGATGCAGATCATAGCACCAAGACGTAGATTGATTGCTCCCGAAGAATCTGATAATAACGAGAGGGAACAAGTTAACCCAATCCAGAAACTGGTAGACTTGTTAGGAGAAGCCTTAAGGGAAAGGAACAATGAACCCGTTCGCCCCAACCCTCAAGCTATCCCAGTAACAACCTTCAAGGATTTTAGAAGTGTAGGACCTCCAGAATTCGAATGTACTACTGACCCGATAGTTGTGCAAACTTGGATCAAGGAAATCGAGAAGGCCTTCACTATAGCTCGCATAGGTGAAGACCAGAAGACAGTATTTGCCGAAGCAAACTATTGGTGGGAGGCTAATCAGCAGAGAGCGGGAGAAGGGACAATAACCTGGGATAGGTTTAAGACGTTGTTCTTCGAGAATTACTTCCCGAAGAGCATGAAGAATTGAATGGAGGTGAAATTCCTAGAGTTAAAATAAGGTGAGATGACGGTGGTGCAATACGCGGCTAAGTTCAACGAACTAGCGCGATTTGCGAAGCACCAAGTAGGCGATGAAGAGAGGAAAGCAAGGCGCTTTGAGCAAGGGCTAAAGCCATGGCTGTACAATAAGGTATCAGTCCTCCAGATTGATTCCTTTGCGACATTGTTAGAGAAGGCAATCATTGCAGAAGGTGGCAGTGAGGCCTTAAGTTTATATCATAAGGAGAAGAAAAACAAGAACACTGGTAGTGAGTATCGTGGAGGAAGCAGCGGCGGAGGGAGTAACTCCGGAAAGAGAAAATGGGACAACAACAACAACAGAAACAATAATCAAGGTGGGAGTCACCAAGGAAGCTTTAAGAAAAGGAGTGAGACTTGTAACAAGTGTGGGAAAAGCTGTGATAACCCGAATACTCATAAGATAGTGAATTATGAAGTATATGTCTTCGACGAGTAAAGTCTATGGTAATGATCCTTAGAAAGGAAATGAACGAGTTAGAGAATATATAATATTTGAAACATAATTGTGTTTAATTGAAGGTTATAAAATAAAAACCTAAAATTTATTGAAGAACGGAATGTAGTAGAATATATATGTATAACCTATATTAAGGTAATGTATTGAAGTTATTCAACGATAAATGTTTTTAAAGAGATTTGATGGAAACCTGAGTAAAGTAGGGTTTCGGTGATTCCGAGGACGGAATCTTAATAAGGAGGGAAGGATGTGATAACCCGAATTTTCAGAAATTGTTAAAATAAGAATTTAATGAATGAAATTCTTATTATGACATGTTTTGCGAGTGAGTAAATATATATATATATATATATATATATATATATATATATATTTATTGGGATGATGAGGTTTAATAGTTAATTTAACTATTGAAGAAATTAAATGAAGTTATTATGAAAAAGAAATTAACTAAATATTATTAGTTAATTTAATTAAGTTAAAGATTATATTATGAAATAATATAATTTGGCTATTATTTCTTGTTGGCAGTGGAATTATTATGAATTAAATTTCATAAATAATGTGAGTGTTCACTTAATTAAAATAGTGAATTAATATAAATATAATATTTTTAATAAAATAGGAAGGTAATATATTATATGTAAGAGTAATACGTTGATGTAATGGCTTAATATATTATATTTAGCCAAATGAATGTAAATGGGTATGAGAATGAGAAGAACCAATATAATTATAAATAGATATTGGTGTTAGGATTAATGAATAAAATAAATATTCAATGGAAATTATTATAGAATAATTTATTTAAGTATGATGGTATTAAATAAATTGATTAATATTTAAGTAGTGATTAGATGTATGGATTAAATAAATTATATTGAGACAATTTATGCCAGGAAAGGAATTAAATAATTATATATTATAATTATATAATTCATGTGAGTTAATTAAAATAAAGGGAATAAATATTAATTATTTTAATAAAAATGGTTATTTTAAGTTGAGGGTTATGTATATAATTTTGTAATGTATGGAGTAATAGTTATACATATTATAATTGTATAATTATTCAATGTAGTTAGCTAAATAATTTAGCAACATAGTTAAAGTGTGACATTTAGAGAAAAGAAGATATACCATATGATAAGGAGAATTATTAGAATAAATTAAAAAGGAGATTAAGGGTTTAGCCAAACATGGTCTTGTGACCTTTTGCCTTTGTAACACCCACATTAAGCCATCAGTTGTAACACCCAAGTTAAGCCATCAGTTTATTTTACGTGGTTTAGCAAAATAGAAAGAAAGAGAGAGACTTAGAGAGAAAGTAAGAGAAAAGAGAATTCTCTATGAAATTGAGAGCAAAAGTCTGAGGATCAAAGAAGGGGAAAAAGAGTAATCAAGTAATCTTCATCTAAACTAAGGAAGGAATCAAGAGGTGATAATCCAATTCTAGTTTCTTAAGTTTTTATTTTCTTGGGTTCTTCATTGTAAATTATTTTGGTGGGTTGAATTGATGAGGAATTGGTAATATGTTTTTATGGATATATATAATCTGTTATGTATCATCTATAAGCAATTTTTAGGTAATCGAATTCATGAAGTTATGCTAAAGATGAAGAACTTGTGTTCTTAATGAATTTTGTATGTTATGGCTTAGTTGAAGTCAAAGTTTAGTTATGAAATCATGATGAAAACCTTAAATTGATGATGTATCATGATAGTACTCGAAAAAATGAAAACAACCCAAGTTGAACGAGTCAAAACGGATGTAAAACGAATTCGTAGTGATTGAATTCGCTAAATATATGTAAAACATGAAGAATTAGCATGAACACTAAATTGAAACCCTTAAAAGGAATTGTTAATGTTTTTGAAGTGTTATAATTATCATATAGATGAGTAGTTCAGTGTTTCACGAATCCATAGAGTTAAAAACGGACTCAATCGGATGTGTATAGCTTGATTTATGATGATTGGAAGGAAGAAAGGGTTAGCAAATTCGCCAGAACAACATACTGGAGGAAAAAAGTCCCGTAACACGCTGCCAGGGGGGCAGCTGCGCTGCCCCCAAGGCTGGTTAGGGCGCAGCTGCGCCGGGAGGAAAGTCAGTCCGGGACTGTTTTGACCTCCTGTGGTAAAACAGCCATAACGTTTTCAGACGAACTCCGATTGAGGCTATTCATGATGATCCAGAACGAGCACGAGTAGACCTACAACTTTAGTTCTTTAAGTTTCTTAATTTGAGGTCATTAGCAGGGGTCAAAATGGTCATTTTTGGAACTGATGTATTTTTGAAGGCAATCGGGGGGGGTCGGGCATGCACGTATGCACATGTAATGCTCCCGACCATGTAAAATGATGTTCTAACTTCCATAACATGAATATTAGGTATTATAATGATACTTAGCATTAACCCTTGAGTATTAGACAATTCGGTTGGGCGTGCTAAGCGTGCGCAAATGCGTGTCGTTTGGGCGTTCGAATAGGCAAGTTTGGCATACAGACGTGCAAGCGTCTCAACGCCGCAACGAGTGTGTATGACCTTGTTTAATATTATGTTTTTAATAAGAATGAAATATTATAGAGTAATGTAACCCAATATAGGAGCATGCAAAGCACATGCAAAAGAGGCGAGTTAGGCGTGTGACGTATAAACGTCGAAACGCCGTGTAATGTGGTAATACACTTAAATAGTGTTTCGATTTTAATGAAATGAAAATTATAATATATGAAATGTGGTTAATATAAAACCAATAGGTAGTCCTAGCGGGACTTAAACACTTGAATGAATTTTGAATATTACAAAAAAGAATTATAGTGAAATATAAGTCGATAGTTACCACAATCAAGTTGAACATTGTGTATTGATAATAGGAAGGGTTATGAGATGTAGAGTAAAGTTTACATTACAACTAATATGCTTTGCTATGTGATTAATAGTTGATGTGCATGATTATATAATTGTGTAGGGCACATGAAGTGCAGATATCTGTAAGCTGTTAAACTATTATTTGTAAACAACGATCAAGGCAAGTCTTGCAGTTCCTATTTTCTACGTGAACTTGATGATGAACTATTTTAAATTATTTTGTAAATAGCATGATATGTTGTATATATGTTGTAAGCATGAAATGTTAAAGTCAATTTATGACTACATTGATTGATTAAAGAATGTTGATTGAGTAAGGAACTCAATCTTTATATTTTTTATGTGAAGTAAAGCATGTATGCCATGTTACTTTAATTATTATGAGATGTATGCTGAGCATGTATTTATGTGCTATGTGATGCATGAAAGCTGTTAGATCTTGCTGAGCTGTCGAGCTCATTCTTACAAATAATCACTTTTGCAGGTTAAGGATTCAAGGTAACGCTATGTGCTACTTGAAAGAAATGAATCAAATGTAATGCATGCAGATTTATATACTTTGGCTGAATTGTTATTATTTTGAACTCTGTTTAAGGTTTCAGATAATGTATTTGATAATGTATGATGGTTAACAGATGTTGAGTTGTAAAGTTTAAATTTTACCCGGTGTATAATGGTTATTGAACGTGGTTGTAAGTTTTAGTTTATATAACTCTGACAAAGCGATTCATGAAATAAAGTTGAATCAAAGTTATGTAATGATAAAGGTTGAGATTCAGGGATAATAAAGAAAGAATAATATAAAAGTTTTAAATATTCTGTATTTTTAGTGATTGTATCATGGATTAATGATGTAAAGTCTGAATAAAGATGTATTGTTAACGACCGATGTAGAGAGTTATATTGTATGAATTTTGGGGTCGTTACAAAAGCCATCAGGGTAAGTGCTGAAAAGGAAAGAGCACGTGTTATAATTGCGGACAGGAGAGGCACATATCGCCAAATTGCCCAAAATCGAAGAAGATCAGGGGATGTTTCGCTTGTGGATCAACGGAGCACCAGATAAAGGATTGCCCAAAGAAAGGAAGTGGTGGAACTGGCGGAGGTCAGGGAGGAGGAAGTAAGTTAATGATTGGAGGACCCGCGCAACCCAACCAATCGACCGCCCGAACATTTAACATGACCGTCCAGGATGCCGTAGCTACAAAGGACGTAGTGTCAGGTATAATCCCAATCAATGATATTAATGCTTATGTATTATTTGATTCGGGTGCCACCTGTTCTTTTATATCTGAAGAATTTGCTAGTAAACTTAGTACACCCCGAGAATGTTTAGAAGATCCTTTGAACATAGAAGTTGCAAATAAGGAAATAATCACTATAGAATACGTTTATCAAAATTATCGCGCAAACATTAGAGAACATGAACTGAGCGTAGACTTGATTCCTATTAGACTGGGAGAATTTGATGTGATACTGGGAATGGATTGGTTGTATAACCATGCAGCGATAATTGACTGTCAGAATAAATGTGTGAACCTTCAGACTCAAAATAAGTCTAAGGTAGTGTTTTATGGTAGCTCATCGCTTAAGCAATCGTGTTACGTTACGATGATGCAGGCCAAGAAATTGTTAAGAAAAGGATGTGTAGGTTATTTAGCTTACATCGTTGATACTTGGAAGAAGGGAGTAGAAATTAAGGATATATCCATAGTGAATGAATTTCAAGATGTGTTTCCAAACGATCTGCCTGGTCTTCCGCCAGACAGAGAAATCGAATGTGTAATAGACTTAGCACCGGGAACGACACCGATTTCGAAAGCTCCATATCGTATGGCGCCAGTAGAAATGAAGGAGTTGATGATACAACTACAAGAGTTATTGGATAAGGGTTACATTAGACCGAGTGTGTCTCCTTGGGGAGCACCAGTGTTATTCGTTAAGAAAAAGGACGGATCGATGAGGCTCTGTATCGATTATCGAGAATTGAACAGAGTAATAATCAAGAACCGATATCCGCTACTGAGGATAGACGATTTATTTGATCAGCTGAAGGGAGCGAAGTGTTTTTCGAAGATAGACCTACGGACAGGATATCACCAACTGAAGGTACGAGATGAGGACATACCAAAGACTGCGTTTTGAACCCATTATGGATATTACGAGTTTTTGGTAATGTCATTTGGTTTGACTAATGCTCCGACAGCATTTATGGACTTGATGAACCGAGTTTTCAAGCCATACTTGGATAAATTCGTGGTAGTTTTTATCGATGACATCTTGATTTACTCAAAGACAGAGGGTGAACACGCCAAACATCTGAAGATTGTTTTGGAGGCACTAAGGAAGGAGAAGATGTATGCAAAATTTTCTAAGTGCGAGTTTTGGACGGAGAAGGTTCAATTCTTAGGCCACGTGGTGGATAAGAATGGAATCTCAGCAGACCCTGCAAAGGTAGAAGCAGTAAGTAATTGGGAATAACCGAGAGCACCGACGGAGGTGCGAAGTTTCTTAGGGTTAGCTGGATACTATCGAAGATTCATCCAAGATTTTTCTAAGATAGCAACCCCATTGACCAATCTGATGAGGAAGACGGTGCAGTTTGTATGGACAGACAAATGTGAAGAAAGTTTTCAAGAGTTGAAGAAAAGATTGAGCGAGGCACCTGTGTTATCACTACCAGATGATGCGGGAAGTTTTGTGGTGTATAGTGACGCATCGCACAAAGCACTTGGTTGTGTGCTCATACAACACGGCAAGGTCATTGCGTATGCGTCACGATAATTGAAGGATTACGAGAAATGATACCCTACTCATGACTTAGAGTTAGCGGCAAGAGCTTTTGAGTTAAAGATATGGAGGCATTATTTATACGGACAGAAATGTGAGATATACACGGACCACAAAAGTTTGAAATATATCTTCACATAGAAGGAGTTGAATATGCGGCAAAGAAGGTGGTTGGAATTGATCAAATATTATGATTGTGATATTCTTTTTCACCTGGGTGAGGCAAACGTGGTTGCCGACGCTCTGAGCAGGAAAGGAAGAGAGAAACTATTTTATTTGACGGCTCAGGACGAGTTAATAAGAGAGATGGAGAAATTGGAGATAGAAGTGAAAGGACCAAAAAGGTCTGAAGAGAAATTATTTGTAATGGAAGCTTGTCCGACATTATTGGATAGAATAAAGGAAGCACAGGAAAAAGATGAAGAGTGTGAGAAAATCCAAAAGAGGATTATAGAGAATGAAGAAGAGAAATTTTGAATGGATAAAGACGGTATTTTGAGATTTGAAGAAAGAGTATGGGTACCAGCGGTAACCGAATTGAGGGAAGAGATTTTGTACGAGGCACACAATACGACATATTCCGTTCATCCGGGAGGCACGAAGATGTACGGAGATTTGAGGCAACATTTTTGGTGGCCCAATCTGAAACGGGAAGTCGCAGAGTGTGTTAGTAGATGTTTGACTTGTCAACGCGTTAAAGCAGAGCATCAGCGGCCGAGTGGGTTATTACAACCGTTGGAAATACTGGAGTGGAAATGGGAGCATATTACGATGGACTTCATGGTAGGACTTCCAGCTACGCAGAAAGGTTATGATGCCATTTGGGTTATCGTGGATCGACTTACCAAGACGGCACATTTTCTACCAATC
Organism: Panax stipuleanatus; assembly: GCA_020205555.1. NCBI lineage: Eukaryota > Viridiplantae > Streptophyta > Magnoliopsida > Apiales > Araliaceae > Panax > Panax stipuleanatus. Next base: position 33,643 of record JAINUT010001535.1, on the reverse strand, counting down.
AAGATCCGCTACAGTTTGAATCAGTTAGCGAGTCTGTACATAAAGGAGATTATTTCACGACATGGAGTGCCAGTGTTAATTGTCTCTGATCGAGATTCGCGCTTCACGTCAAATTTTTGAAGAGTTTGTAAGAGAGAATGGGAACGCAGTTAAGGTTGAGTACCGCGTATCATCCTCAGACAGACGGACAGAGTGAGTGAACAATACAAATGATGGAGGACATACTTAGGACTTGTGTGATGGACTTCAAGGGAAATTGGGACGACCACCTACCTTTAGTCGAATTTGCGTATAATAATAGTTATCATGCGAGTATCGGCATGCCACTGTACGAAGCCCTTTACGGAAGAAAGAGCAGAACGCCATTATGTTGGGATGAAGTCGGAGAGTGACAAATGCTCGGACCAGAGTTAGTAAAGCAAACCGCGGACGTGGTGACAGTAATACGAGTCAGACTAGTAGCAGCTCAAGGTCGCCAGAAAAAATACGCAGATTTGCATCGGCAGGATCGAGACTATAAAGTCAGCAGTTTTGTTTTCTTGAAGGTATCTCCATGGAAGGGAAAGATCCATTTCGGCAAGAAAGGAAAATTGAGTCCAAGATTCATAGGACCGTTCGAGATACTGAAGCGAGTGGGCGAAGTGGCATACAAAGTTGCATTACAACCCGAGTTGGAGCACATCCACAACGTGTTCCACATTTCTGTGTTGCGACGGTATAAGGCCGACTACAAGCAAGTGATTTCTTATGAGCCCATTCAAGTGGAGAAGAACCTAGCATATGAAGAAATTCCTGTCCAGATATTAGATAGGAAAGAGCAAACCTTAAGAAATAAAGTTATTTCGTCTGTAAAAGTACTTTGGCATAACCACGATGTCAAGGAGGCTACATGGGAGTTAGAAGATAGGATGATGAGGGATTATCCCCATCTATTTGTGTAACCTTGTAGCAATTCCGGGATGAAATTTTTATAAGAGGGAGAGGATGTAATACCTGATAACTTTTGAATATTATTAAATGAATTTATAAATGAAAGTTGGATATTTATTTGAATATAAATATTTATGTGATATGAGATGAGTTAACTTAATTGCTTCAAATTGAAATGATGATAATTGAGAAGAGAATGTGGAGTTTATTATAAGCTCGAGGAACGCCTTGTGTGGCACAGTGATGAAAAGTTTGTAATTTAATTCATTAAAGAAAGAATTAATAAGTGGATGATTAATTAATAATATATTATTAATTAAGGGTGATAGCATATTAATGGGTAATTAATGATTGAGGTTAATATTTATTCTATTAATTGTTTAGTGTAAAGTTATGTAATCGTATATTGTATAGTAACTGCAACTATATAATATAATGTATAATGTGATATTTTGGCATAACTATGTAATATATATAAACTATATTATAAAAGAAAGTGAGCCACATTGGTGAACTTATAAGAATATATGTTGTATGTGCATTATACCATATGGGACCAAACTATGTTATATGAAGTGTAGTGTGACACTCTAGTTTGAATATGCAATTTGGAAACTATATCATATGTGTTACATAAGTAATGCCTATGTGACTATGAGGTAGGTATAATATATTAATGTCTACTATATGAAATATTAAAGTATGTGAACCACTATTTCAAAAAGTACATAATTGAAATAATAATAATAATAATAATAATAATAATAATAATAATAATAATAATAATAATGAGATTTGTGATAATGTAGTATGTCACCATTCTATTAACTCATAATGTAATATTAATAAAATGTACATGGATTATATGATGTGTTTAAATATATATCCCCATGTACTACCATGTAATGTTGTTATGATATTTTAGTCCATGTGTACCCTTTAGTGAATATAAGCTAAGGTATGTATATATGTACTAAGTATATAGCATATAGTATTTCATTCCAAATTTGCAAAATGCTGAGAATGTGTTGCCTTGTCCCAAAGTGAGTGTCCATTTCTTCCTCATTTCCTTCACACGTGAAAAGCCATGAGGCTAGCCTATCACCCTTTCTTCTCAAATTCCTCAACCTAGCTAGCAATGATGGCAAGGGGAGTGGGTTGATGTGGTTGGTGGCAACTATTCCACCAACTAGCAATTGTCCATCATCTTCTTTCTTTATCTCTTGGTTTGATTTCATAGACAATGGCTTGGCATAGTTAGTAAAGTTTTCTATAAATTGAGCACCTCTCTTCATTTTCTATGTCGCAAGAATTGTGCTAAGTTGATATAGAGTGTGAGCATATTATAGTGAGTGTATAATATGAAGTTGAGAGCAAGCTTAAGACTTCAAGAGGTATAACCCTTAAACCCACTTTGAAATTTAATTCATAGAAATTGTATGAATTTGTGGAAATTGAGTATGTGAAAGAATGTTAGTATGTTGGTAGAGTGTATACATACATGTTATAAGTGTAATGTAGTTGATTAAATGTATGCTTCATGAGGGAATGTGAGGTTTGGCCGTAGCTCTATTTTAACATAAAGCTTCCTAGTCTGGAAAAAGAGATGCGCGGCCGCGCATCTCCCTAGGACAAATGAGGAGTGGCCGCGCCCCTCTGCAAATTCTGTTGACAGTTTTGTTATGTCTTCTAAAGTGTTGATCATGTTATGTTAGTTAAAATATGCATATAAATCTCTATGACCTGTACAATAAGGTTGCTATGCATATAGTAAGTCATATTAGTTGTTTAGCTTGAATATTTCAAAGAAAGTTAAAGATTTGGAAAACTAGTTTCAATAAACATTGTGTAATGTATATTCTGACCTTTAGCATCAACGTACCAAGTTCCGATGTGTCCTGACATGTGACTAATATGATAGAAATGGTAGATTATCCAAGCATGATTAGGAATAAGTTTTCAAGTAAAGTCTATACTTGCCATGTGTACAATAAGCTATGAATACTTGAATTCCAAACTTGGTATCATGATTTGATTTCATACATATACGTGTACAAGAAAGCATGGAAGCATGACATAGAGTATATGAACTTACCTTGCATGCTTAAATAATTTTGATAGCATTTTAATAGAAACGTAGAGTTTCAAATGTAAACGTAACAAGCTATATGTTTCTTAAGTTCTGAAATTAGTAAGCATGCTTAAGTGGTATGAATCATGTGGGTACAAGCTTAGAATGTGATATGTGCAGTAGTTTTTGCATGCTTAGTAGGCTAATATGAGATTTTCGAGAAAACCTTAAAAGTATGAAATCTAGTTGTTGATGACTATATTATGAACATCTGAAAATTTATAACCATCATGAGAGGATATGGTATGCCTCTAGATATGACCGATGTGAAAGCCTAGCTAGTCTTGTGTATTGTAAACTAGTTGAGCATGGTTAGGACATGACTAAATGAGATAGAACTATATAATTTGAAGTGCATGACCAAAATCACTTGAGCATGTGTATATGAATCTTATTGCCCTCATTGCATGTGTATATTGAGTATACGTGAGGGACCTTGTAATCAAGCACATTAAGCCTTGTTAATTGCAAAGTGTTAAGATTATGTTGAAAGTATAGTATAAGAATCAAACTTATTATAACATATACGTTTATGTGTGTTTCTGTACATGTTACTATGAGAGTGTGATGATGGGCATGCTAGGCCAAGCAAGTTGATTGCTTAGCCCTGGTTTGAACTGGGAGTAGCGCGGCCGCGCCCTTCTGCAGACTTGGAAAATGACTTTGGTGATTTCTAAAATGTGTAGCATGCTAGTATAACTTCATTATGCTTATTTATGTCCATGACATACTGAAAAAGGTACCTTGCATGTTAACACCTACCTTAGCGTGAATTGACGACATTATAAGGGGAACTTAACTTGGTAAACAAAGGCAAACGAACCTAGTAGCCTTGACTTATAACCTTGAGCATTTTCATATGATCTATTGATGTGTATATTCAATTTACTTATTGATATTGGTGACTCGAAGGTAAATAGCTAATAAATGTCCTATATACATAACTATATGATAATAGGATTCGAAAATTGTTGATTAATTTACGTGGATAAACTACGCTTAAGGCAAGTATCCTAAACCCTTGCATTACTTTATTCACCTGATATCGTAAGCAAGTATCTAAACCTTATGTCTTTGAATGCAAGTTATATTACTTACTCGTTCATTTGAGCTAGTATGTTTAAACTCTTGTGAAAGCTGTTATTCATGTTGAACTTGGTATTGTTCTTGAATATTGTGAAAGCGTCTATTCCATTTGTTTCGGCTAGACTATATGCATGTTTATAAAACTGTCCAAACCAATTGACTGGTGCGAAAATCTTGAAGACTGAGTTGAACAACCCTTATGGTAAGGGGAGTGTATATTGTTGGAAGCCCCAACATACGCGTGAATATTACTGTGGTGTTATGCATAACATAAAGTGTAAACTGATCATCTATCGTACTTATTTCTTTTGGGTTATTAGTTTAATATTGATAATTCTAGTAGATGTTCAATAGTCCTTAGTGACTGCTCAGTATAAATTATTTTATCAAGTTGGATACGTTGATAGCCTTTGAATTCATATATATCTGTTGATCTATATTGAACAATCATTTCATATTCCAAAGATTTGATTCGAGAATTGTTGATACTCATTATTCATGATATTATTCTGAAACTCTGGACTATCTTAGAGATTATACCTTGATATTTCAAACTCGTGATATAATACTCATCACCCTTGTTGTATATTACTTGCTGGGCAATTTGTGCTCATTCTTGCTTATTTAAAACCTTTCAGTTAAGGCGGAACAGGGAAGTGTCTCTGGGAAAGCCAAGGGCAAGGGCAAGGCTACCGACTAGCTTGTTCCTTTATGTTTTAAATTTCTGATGTTGTATTAAGACTGGTTTCGAACTATATTTAAGCTTAAGTAGGATTATGTAATAAGACTTTATTCGATATTATTATGTAATCTATTAAGTACTGTAGGTTGCGAGACTTGGGAGAATAATTATAATTAGTCATTGTATATTATTCTAGATTAGATCTTCTGCTATGAATGTGTGATTTTAGATATTGTCGTATTACCATGAACACGTGATGAACAGAATTCGAGTGACCAAGTGACGGTCCGAATTTGGGGGCGCCACAGGTTAACTCCACCAACTACTACTATTCATGGTCCTTCCTCATCATTTCCCCCACATGGCTCTAGCTTGAACTTCACCATGGTATAAAAATCAGCATTTGGGCATAGAATAGGGGTCATGAGAGGGGTCTATTGCACCATGTCACATAATTAATTTCCATAACATATATACTTATATTAGCAAATAAACTAACACTCTACACACCAATGCATGGCCTCTACTTATATTCAAGTTATTACCCTCCTATGGTCATTACACAAGGGGCAAAGAAGAGTTGGTGGCTAACTCCCACCAACTACTACTATTCATGTACCCTAGCCACTTGATTAACCATCATTACTCTCATGTGGGCTAACTTGCAAGCTTATATCTAATAACTTAATGTTATTACCATATGATATGATATGGTCACACATACACCCAATCATATAATCATATAATCCATGTACATTTGACAATACCAAATATAATTTAATTGAGTAGTGTCACACCCCATTATTGTAAACTTTATTATTTCAATTATACTTAACCATTGAAATAATTATTAACAACAATTATTTATTTAGTTTAATTTAATATCCTTCATAAAGTACACATTAATGTACCACACATAACACAATGTCACATAGGTCCATTTATGTAACTCATGTGACTCATTTCACTTTACCCTATAGTTTCTTATAATATATAGTTTTGTTTAAGTGTTACACTTCATTTCATATTATATAGATGTAGTTACTATATAACTTATAATTACACATCATTGCACATAGCAATTTATCCACATAATAATACTAATTAATTCCTTTAATTATTCATTCATTTAATTATTTAATGAATGCTTATTCCACCACTTTGCCACACTAGGCATATCTCACAAGCTTACATTAAGCTTATTCTCATTCTCATTACTTATTCCTTTCCCACCATATTACTACTTATAATATGTTCAATTTACTTAGAACTATTAAATCTCAAGGTTCACGTATGAAAATATATCGTGAATGAAAATATTCAAATATTCTTTACAATATTTATGGTAATATAATAACTCAAGTTATTTAGCAAATTAAAATAACTTAGTTTTCTTTTATAACTTTAACCATCTTGGAAATACATAAGATATAATTACTATTATGTATTCCGTCATAACATGATATAAATGTTCTTATTACATTTTCTCCAATAGAAGCATTAATTATAATAAAATGACTTACTCATTTTCTCAAGATATTATTTAAATATAATATCTAAGTATTATTAAAATAATTATATGTATGACACATGTACACCCTTTTATATAGAAAATAGATCATAAGCTTATTTTCTATTATGATAAATTGTTCCCATCAATTTATTACATATGACAAATATGTTTTAATATATTTACCATTATAACTAATCATACATTTTACCTCATACAAAGACATATAAGGTATTGTTATTTAAAATAACATCCTCCCTTTTATTAAAATAATTCAGTATTAGAAATTATTTTAATATCCTTTAGTAGAAATATATAATAATAATTTCTCTCTCCTTTCTGAAAATTGTCCCCAAAAAAATTTCTTTAATCTATACATTTAATCATTTCTCAAATATTAATTAACTCTCTAATCAATATTTATTTAAAGATATATTGGTTTAACAACGTATATATATATATATATATATATATATATATATATATTATTAACGTCGTTCGCACATTCACATAACATCATGCCAAGTAATATATAGAGGCACTTACTATAATCACATACTCTACGCATGTGTTAACTCACTATTTACTTAACTGATTCTTAAACCCCTTACTATATCACCATAGTTAATTAAGGCTTTAATATTCAAATTATATTATTCCATAATATAACTTGTAATTTAAATTAACCAACATTTATACTTATTAGTTACTTCTCATAATTAACTAATTCATGCTTTACTATCCCAATCTATCCATGGATAGCTTAAGCACTAATTATAACCCACTTTACATCATACTAGACACTAGTATATATATTCAAGAAAATGGTGATTATTCATTAAAGATATTTAATGTCACTAACATACTATGCTCAAATAATTCTATAAATTATTTAATATTGATAGATAAATCTTATCCATCTCCTTTACTCATTTACCTCTACAATTGATAACAAATATATACTAATGGTATATATCTATTAAGCACAAAATTATTTATTACATAGCTCATATTACCCTATGTAACACAATACTACATACCTTGTATCACATATATATATTCTTATTCGAACCTATCTCATGCTTTAAGAATTTTATTTATTAAATTCTTATTTAATAATTTCTAAAAAGTCGGGTTCTTACAATATATATACTAACTTTCAATTCCATCAAGCCTGGATTGTAAATCCGTGGCATTTAACGATTTAATATATATATAATTATTCTAACTTTGTTTGGCCTGGATTGTAAATTCGTGGCCTTTTTACAGTTTATATATATATATATATATATATATATTTCCATTTCAGTCGATCCTGGATTAGAAATTCTTGGCTCTTTACAGCTTTTATATATATATATATATATATATATATATATATATATTTACATTTCTTCGTCAAGCCTGGATTGTAAATCCGTGGCCCTTTACCGCTTTATATATATATACATATATATATATTATTCATTGTGATTAAATATTTGTTTTAAATATTCATTTGATATGAATCTGCACTGATATAAATATTGTGGATTAGATTTATCTAAATCTAGCCCTTTCTAACTTTTCAACGGTTCAAAATCGGTCAAACCAGAATGGCTAAGATTTATTTAAATCTAGTTTTTTTCTAGCTATGTAAATATTAAAGCGACTACGTGACCCTAGATCTATATCTAGCAGAAACGAAAAGCTTTTGCTATGCGCATGCAAGGATTTAACTGATGAATTCTTTGTTTTATGACGTCTAGAGTACAATTTGTACTATATGTCAATATCTTTGTTGTGCAGGTTCTTTGATATTCTCTGTGAGCCTAGGAATCATGAGATTAATGATCAATTACACTGATCTAAATCTGATTCCCATGATGGATAAATCCAAATTGTAAATACATCCTGCCAATTTTTTTGTAAATGTCAATCAGATGGACCTTAAAACGGTTATCCAGATTTAAGGTCTTTACATAGTATATTGTGGTTTGTAGTTCTAGGATCACTTGGATGGCTTTCATTCCCATAAGAAGACCAACACTTGTATATAAATATTCTGTGGTCGAGGATGCTTCGCATCCCAGCAATAAACATCCAAATCAAACCGAATGCGAAAAAAAATAAAATGGAAGTATCAACAGGCTTCAATTCCTATTAAGAGCGAAAGGGTTTGAAAACCATCTTTTAAAATGACATTTTCATATCTTGTCTAAAGATGAACTTTTCAAACAAATCAAACCCTTCGTATATAGGTCCAACGAAGCACGACATTACTTTCAAATCAAACATACGTAGGCTCAATTACTTCCAGCATACACACACATTTGTAAATAAAAAGGGAAATATTGAAAAGATGCGGTACCCGTGTTTCACTGAAGTCGGGGGGTGCCTAACACCTTCCCCCCGCTTAACCAAGCCCTCGAACTTTAAGAATCTCGATTTTCGAGGCCGAATTTTGACAGCATCCAGGAATTGGGCCTACTTGCAAATATCAAACAAAACTCAATTGAGTTGGTACAACCATTTCAAAATATACCAACTGGCGACTCTGTAAACCTTTAAAAATCGTCGACATGATACATGTTGGCCTTTTCCTAAAAATTTCACCCTTTATAAAATAGATAAGACAAACAAGGGTTGAAAAATAACAAAATTTAGGGAGAGGAAGATCTGTCCAAAGAGAAGATTTTTTTCCCGACATCGACAGGTGGCGACTCTGCTGGGAATTTTAGAGGGCTTAAGTCGCGCTCAAATCTTTTCAAAATTTCCCTTTTCTATCTGCGTATGTGTGGATGTTGCGTTTTATATTGAATGGATGTGAATGAATGCTTTACTGCTTTATGTTAGTGCTTCACACAAATGTCATCATTTCATACGATTAGACACGATGTATGTATAATGTGTGATTCCTCCACCAGGAGGCAAACCCGTCGGTGTTTGATTACTGGACTCAAAGGAGATTAATCCTGCGAGGCTCAGGAAAGGCACCACTCAGATTCACTCCAATTGAAAGATCGGATTAATTTCCCTTCAAGTAGATTTCGATGATCTTGGGACCTTCATGCCAAAAAACCGCGAGAGTAGCCTAAGATAGGTCAGCCTCTGATTAACCAAATCCGAAGGGAAGCCTCTTCATGCCTTTTTCTTTAAATTTAATGTAAATTTTAAGCTAAATAAATGTAAATATACATTTTATTGTGAATCCTGTCATACTATCTTGTCATCAAAACAACTGAACTTTGTTTTACAAGATAAGATTGAAAAACCTCAAAATAAAAACATTGCATAGGATGCATCATGTTGATATATATATCGAAATTAACTCACTTACTTTTATTGTAGGAAAAAATTGGTCCCGTCACCAGATCAAAATCTAAGAAAGCACTAAGCCCATCTCCAAACATGGCTTCAAGTGCTCAACCTGAATCCACCCATCTCTAGGGAAGAGTTTGAAGGATTAAAGAACCAGATAGCAAAATTAGCTATTTTTCTCAAAGAACAAAGCAAAGGTCTGCAGGGTAAACAAACCCTCGGTCAAACAAAAATCGTCTACACCCGGTAGTAGTCAGGATACTGGCAAGAAAGATACTCAGACCCCTGAGTCTCAAAACAAGGACCTTACCAACAAAACCCCTGAAATCATCAACCTCAACAAAGAGCAGAAAGCTGATGAATTTATGAAAAATGTCCAATAAATGGAAGAAACAATATGGTCCATCAAAGGGACTGGGGCAATTGGAAGCGTAAATTACTCAGATTTATGTATATTTCCAGGGGCTCGATATCCAGATAAGTTTCAAGCCCCTGATTTTGAGAAATATGATGGATTAGGAGATCCCTACACCCATTTAAAGGTATTCATCAGAGAGCTCGGATCCTATACAGAGGACGAGAAGCTTAGAATGTAATTATTCCCAGAAAAGTCAGATCGGGGAGGCTAGAGCCTGGTATGCCCGACTGGACAATTTAAAAATTCACAGCTGGGAAGAGTTAGCACATATCTTCCTCAATCAATACAACTTCCAGTCTTAGATGGCTTCAGATAAATATCAAATCACCAAAGTCAAGAAGCAAAACACTGAGTCATTCAGAGAGTATGCCCAACGATGGAGACGGATGGCGGCACAAGTCACTCTGCCTATGACAGAGACTAAGATAGTCCTGACCTTCATCGACATTCAAGAAGCTCCGTATTACGAGAGAGTCCTAGCTGGTATAGGAAAACCATTCTCAGAGGTGATCAAACATGGAGAAATGGCCGAAATAGGTCTAAAGTCTGGGAAGATAAAAGATCTTACCGCCTTGGAAGCCTTGGCCGAACATATCCAATCTGGAAACTATGGGAGTTATCCCCAGAGAGTACACAAGAAGAAGGAAGATGAGGTGTCCTTGATACTTCAGGGACATAATCAAAGAGGTAATTCGAGCAGTTTGCCCATTCAAAGGAGAAACTATTCCCCTTTTCAAGCTCCTGCACAATCTTCTAAACCTCCCTTACAAAAATGGGAGAGGTCAGACATCGAAGAACGTACACACCCTTGGGGGATTCACTCAAAAATGTGTTGAAATTGCTGACAACACAAAAGAAGATTGTTCAGCTCCTTCCACCCGTCAGTTCAAGTGGACAGAATTTCGACCTGAGTAAAAAGTGTGCATACCATTCTGGAGCACCGAGCCACGATACACAAGACTGTTGGTCTCTCAAGCATAAAATCCAAGACTTAATAGATAACAGAGAGATTGTGGTGACAAAGCAAGAGCAACCACATGTGCAAGATAATCCTCTCCCTTAACACAATGAGGAGAGTGTCAATATGATTAGCACAAGGAATGGAGAAGGATCCAAATACCTCCAGTATGTTAGAAAGTCAACTCAATCAAGTACCAATAGCCCAGACAGTTGGGAGTTCTCAAAAAGGCGGCTCCTAATAGAACAGGAAATCAAGTCCATCAAGGAACAGGTTGGACAGTTGGCAAAGTTGGTCGTGTATCAACATCAAATAACCCGACAGTTGATAAATCAGATCAACCAGCATGAAGCAAGTCCTCCTACACCTGAAATTAGCCCCATTCTTATAAGGGATCATTATCGGTTTCATGAGCGTGAACCCTGGGCCGATAAAGTGGCCAAGGAAGAGAAGTTCCAAGCCAACCAGGAATTTGCCTTTAAGAGAAATTTCACTAATTTGAACCAGCCGATGAAAAAAATCCTTCAAATGCTGATCAATGAGGAAATGGTTATGGATTTGTTACCCTCGGTGAACCCTCGATCCAGGAAGTTCAAGCCTGACCAAATCTATCAGTATCATTCCAACGCGCCCGGTCATGACACCGATGATTGTTGGGGACTTCATCACCTGATTCAGAATCTAATTGAAAGTGGTGAGTTGATGAAGGCAAATCAAGATTATGGTTATCCCAATGAGGAAGCACTCTTTATTCCCATGGAATGGAATCAGGAAGTAGTAGCTGTAATTTCCTATGAGAAGGATATAGCCATAACACCCCTGACACTGCAAAGGAAAGGGGTCCAAGAAGTACAGAATCCTGTGAAGGTGGCTGCGCCCGAGCCTCTAATATTTCCCTTCAGACCATAATATCTTGTCGTCAGCCTGGAAAGAGTTCCATGGAACTATGGGAAGGAGGAAGGCTCAACCTCAAACAACATTGCCAATATATCAAAGGAAAATCGGTTGTACCTACCTCAGCGGGTGATCAATTCAGTTATTAAAGCTAAGGAGAGAGTGGCTGAAGAGAAAATTGAAGAATTCCTCATCAAAATGGGGCATAATGAAATTAAGGTGGTGCAAAGCTTGAAAGAGGCACCCAAACAGATATCAATCCTGGATCTGGTCTTATCCTCGGAGGATCACTGTAAAACTCTGGTGAAAGTACCAGAAGAAGCCCATCTTCCAAAGACAGTAGATATTGAGAAGTTCTGTAATGTGATAGAACAGATTTTCAACAACAATGTGATATCTTTCACTGACAATGATATACACGCGGATGGGACTGGTAATTGTAAGTTACTGCACATAGCAGTGATGTCATCACGGTATGTGATCTGAGGTGTGCTGATAGATGGGGGATCGTCCCTGAACATCTGTGCCTATGACACCTTGGAAAGAATGAAGATTAATCTAAATTGGATCCGAACCAATCGTGTAGTTATCCAGGCTTTCAATGGATCTCGCCGAGAGGCCGTGGGGGAGATTGAGCTTCCACTAGAGATTGGTCCCCATACTTTGTATATATCCTTTCAAGTACTTAACATTACCACTGGATATAATTTGTTGTTGGGAAGACCATGGATTCACATGGCAGGAGAAGTTCCATCCACCCTTCATTAACAACCCAAGTACATCATTAATGGCAGTCTGATCACCATAAATGCCAAGCCAGAATATACCGGTGATTAGTCTCGATAAGGGGGTTGAACCTGTCAGTTTTCAAGCTTTGGAGGTGAGCAATACTCAATATTTACCTGTTGGAGCACCACCCTTAAAACCAAAAGTTTCCCCCGAAGTAATGACAGTCGGTCAGGAAATGGTATCCTTGTGATTCTGCCCTGGAAAAGGGTTAGGGAAAAATTATCAAGGAATAAAGAGTCCAGTGAAAATCCTTAGCCTGTTAGGGAAAGCTGGATTGGGCTACTCATCCGGAGCAAACCATCATAACCCACACAAGCATCCAACGGTTCCTGCTTCCACTATCCTGCTGCCAAACCTCATTGATGTCGGGTTTATGAAACCAATGAGGAAGATTCTTACTGCTGTGTCAGGCATGCTGTTTCCTGTAGTCAAACCGATTAGTGAAAGAAGAGCCCCAGAGCTTGATGGGGAAAGCAAAAAGGGAAAAGAAAAGTTCATGCATGAAGGACGATACCCATTTGCCAACGTGTATTTTCTGATGCACTATGAGGGTATGAACGATTATATCCCAGACAGTGATGAAGAAGATTAGATCTGAATCCCTCGCATCAAGAGGGATAGGGGTAGCAGTTCAAAGAAGAACCCCTACCATGATATGAAGGATGTCTCAGTCATCATCAAAGAGAAGACAGACGAGCACAACTCCTTTATCCTCCTTATTCATGAGGACTTGGCGTTGGACAATTGGAGCAGCACCCCATGCCTCATTCAAAAAGGGTAAAAGGACAGAAAGGCCATATGCCCTGAAGCGTCGTTTTATTTACTGCTTATTTTGTTGCACAGCTATAATAGTTACTTTTTTCATGCTTTTGCTAAATGTTTTGTATGATTAAATAGTCTCATATATTAAAGTGGAAGCATTTTGTTTTCAGGACTCCATAATTGGATTTGTTTTTCCCTGCTGATGAGATGCCAAATTTTCACAGTGACAATAATTTTGATGAAGAATTGGACTTTGACTTGATAGAGATTGATCAAAAGGAGATAAATGACTATGAAGTGCCTGAGAAGATCAAAGAATGGGTCAAAGACCAACCCAAACCAAACCTCGATCAAACCCCCACTGTCAATATCGAAACCTCAGAGAACCTTAAAGAAATCCAGATAGGCATAGACCTCACCCAAAACCTAAGAGCCGACCTGATTAAACTCTTAACTCAGTTCCATGATGTGTTTCCATGGTCGCATGAAGACATGGTTGGCTTCTCCACTGACATTGTCATTCATTGATTGCCCATCAAAGATGGATTCAAGCCAGTCAAGCAAAAGCTCAGGCGATTGAAACCTGAATAGAGTCTGAAAGTCAAAGAAGAGGTTGTTAAGCAATTCAAAGACGGTATCATTATGGTATCAACATACCCAGAGTGGCTAAGGGAAGGTACGAGTATGCGTGGATTACCAGGATTTGAAAAAAGCTTGTCTCAAATATAACTTCCTAGTACCTTTTATCCACATCCTGATAAACAATACGACACAGTATGGCATGTATTCTTTTGTGGAATGCTTTGCTGGATACCATCAAATTATGGTCGCTGAAGAAGATACGGAGAAAATAGCCTTTATCACTCCCTAGGGAACCTTCTGTTATAGACGTTTGTCTTTTGGCCTTATCAATGCCTGTGCCACATATCAGCGAGCCATGATAGCCTTTTTTCATGACATGATACACAAGAAGATAGAGGTTTATGTGGATGACATCATTGTCAAATCCCGGAAGGAGGATGACCACATCAGCCATCTTAAAAAGCTTTCAACAGGTTGCGCAAGTACAACGTAAAGCTAAATCTAGCCAAATGTGCTTTTGGTGTCAAATCATGTAAGTTGTTGGGATTTTTTGTAACCGACAGAGGCATTGAGCTGGATCACACCAAAATTAAAGCCATCACCGAGATGTCCGTGCCCCGAACAGAAAAGGAAATAAGGGGATTTTTGGGAAGAATCAATTTCATAAGCAGGTTCATCTCTTAACTTACAGCAACGTGTGAACCTATCTTCAAGCTGCTAAGGAAGAATTCCTCCATAAAATGGAATGAAGATTGTCAAAACGCCTTCCTTTTCATCAAGAAGCAGTTGATCGAAGCACCTGTCTTGGTACCCCCAAGGGATGAGGTTCCCATGTTTATGTACCTGTCTGTCAATGCCAACACAATGGGCTGTATGCTAGGACAGAAAGATGATAGAAGCAAAGAAAGAGTTATCTATTACCTCAGCAAAAGATTCAGCAGCGGCGAGCAGAAGTACACCCTGATTGAAAGGACCTGTTGTGCATTAGCATGGGCAGCTATGAGATTACAACATTATCTGCATGGGCACACGACCTACCTCATATCCCGTATGGATCCACTGAAGTACATATTCATCAAACCAATGTTAAATTGTCGATTGTCTAAATAACAGTTGATCCTCCAACAATTCGACATTGTCTATATGACTTAGAAGTCCATTAAAGGTCAGGGGATTGTAGATCAATTAGCCTAAGCACCGTCAAGGGATTTTGAACCCTTGGAAACATATTTCCCAGACGACGGGAACATGAAAATTTAACAGATCCCTCAAGAAAATACAATCTAGTATTAGAGAGTGTATTTTGATGGAGCAGTGAACATGGAAGGTGCCGGAGCTGGGGAAGTCCTTGTATCTTGTACAAGAGAACAGTATCATGTGGCTATCAAATTGCAGTTTTTCAACACCAATAACATAGCTGAGTATGAAGGCTGCATAATGGGGTTAAAACTAGCCCAGTCCATGGGTATTAAGCGTTTACTAGTCTTTGGGGATTTTGAGTTGGTTATCAGACAAACCACTGGGGCATATCAAACCAAAGAACTACATTTGTTGTCGTATCATCGACAAGTTATCAAAATGTCCATGGAGTTTAAAGAGATAACCTTCATCCACATCCCTCGAGGTAAGAATGACTTCGCTAATGCATTGGCAACATTGGCTTTCCTGATCCACGTATCTGATAAGAGGGGAATTCACGACATCAAATTCACAAACCAAAAGGCCCCAGTATATAGGAATTACATTGGAGAAGTACCAGATGAAATACCTCCTATCAAACAGCATTGGTATCAAGATATAAAAGAATATCTCCGAGATAGATCTACACCCGCTAGGGCAAGCCAAGCCGAAAGGAAGTGGATTCATAAGATGGCTATGAAGTTCTATCAGAGCGGGGATGCACTCTATTAAAGGGACGCTGGAATAGGCCTTTTGAGATGCCTCGATAAGGATCAAGCCCAGAGACTGATGGATGAAGTACACGGCAGACTTTGTGGTCCACATATACGTGGTTATTTGCTGGCCAGGAAGATATTAAGAACCGGGCATTACTGGATTTCTCTCAAAGCTGACTGTGATGATCACGTTAGGAGATGCTACCAATGCCAAGTCCATGGAAATGCCATACACGCTCCTATAAATAAACTGCACAATATGAGTTCGCCATGGCCTTTTTTTATGTAGGGAATGGATGTGATTGGGCCAATAGAACCCAAAGCGAGCAATGGTCATCGATTCATCTTCACTATGATCGATTACTTCACCAAATGGGTTGAATCTGCCTCTTTTCCCAAAGTCACCAAAGAGGTAATCATTGGTTTTATCAGAAATAATGTCATCTGTCAATATGGACAACCGAAGGTGATCGTATAAGACAACGCCAAAAATCTAAACAACCAGATGATGAAAGAGTTATGCAGTAAGTTCCACATCAAGCATCTCAATTCTGTCATCTATCGGCTCAAGATGAATGGTGCTGTCAAAGCGGCCAACAAAAATATCAAGAAGATCATGCAGAAAATATCCGCCAATCACAAAGGATGGCCTGACCTATTGCCTCTGACTTTGCTAACATATAGATCCTCAATGCATACTTCTACGGGGCTACCCACTCATTGGTCTATGGTATGGAAGTAGTACTTACCACAGAAGTAGAAATGGAGTCCCTGAGGGTGTTAATAGAACCTCAGATGGAAGAAGATCAGTGGTTGCAAGAGCAGTACCACCAGTTGTCCTTGATAGATGAAAAGAGGGATACATCCATCTTTCACGGGCGGTTATATCAACAAAGGATCGCTTGGTCATATAACAAGAAAGTTTTACTCTGGTAATTCAAAAAGAATGACTTGGTACTGAAGCAAGTTCTGGCCAATCAAGATGAAGCTAAAGGAAAGTTTGCCCTGAATTGGGAAGGCCCTTTCATTGTTAAAGAAGTGTTGACAGGAGGAGCCATCAGATTGTAAGAAATGGATGGGAAAGAATTTCCCTAGCTCATCAATTCAAACACCGTGAAAAGGTACTATATCTAAAACACCTGCAAGCCATCATCCTGGTCTTGTGAATCAATCAAATCATCTCGAGTTTTCACTAGAAGTTCGAACTACAAATGACCTAATCTCCCTCAATCCAGGAGTACGTAGGCAGCCATTCACGGTACGGTCAAACCAAATAAAAAAATTCAAAAACCCATCAAACCCAAAAGTAAACACTTTTCAAACCTTTCAGGCTAAGCCTGAACTACGAATGACCTGATCTCCCTCAATCCTGGAGTACGTAGGCAACCATTCATAGTGCGGTCTAACCTTTAAAAAAACAAAAACTAATAAAAACTAGTCCCAAGACACTGAAGCCGTATAAAACCCAAATACTATTAAGCCTCCCTGGTCAACAGGCCCTGCTGAGGTACTCTCCAACATCTCAATGTCAATACATCAAGGAGAAGCCTATAAACATCAAGACAACAAGTCATGAAAAAAGTGGTAATCACTCAGCAATGACAATACATATCTAACATGGAAGTGAATCAAAATATATTTCTCTGCTATATAATACTGTTTGATATATACAATATATCATGTACATGAAAAAAATGGTTGATCTAGTATGTGCAGGAAAATTAAAGCTAGTCTATAAACCCATGGATAAACGGGATAGCAAGGCCAACATGGAATCCCTCTTAGAAGATAGAGGAGCAGCTATAAGCTCATATCCCACGGTCTCCATGCGAGCAAGAATATCCACAGCCATCTGCATAGTGCTGCTATGATCATCTATGAAGGTACTCATATCTACTATAAGGTTGTGTGTATATGACCTGAGTGCAGTGATATCGGTAATATAAACATCTTGATTAGCTATGGCCCCATCCCTCGCAATATAAGCTGCATCCCGGAAGACTAAAGCCTCCTCAATCTTAATAAAAGATGCATCCCGAGTAGCTCGAGCCTTGTCCCTATCAGCAAAAGTGATATCCCTGCCAAAAAGGGCTGTGAACATCAGTGCTCTAGCCTGATCCCTCTCAAAGGTCATCCGAGCTAACGAATCTATAAGAGCTGGATCTGTCCCAGTAGGAACACTCGGGGGGTCACTGACCAAAGCTGCTGTCAAACCAGCAAATAAATCATCCTCAGTGGGAGAATCAAGATCCTCCATAGGCTCCTCCTCATCTAAATCAATGCTCGGCTCTGAGTGAATAACTGCAGCTAGTGCAATATCGGCCTCCAACCGTGCCGAATACTCTAGAGAATAATCCGGATGGCTAGTAGAGAAATCAGTCATCTCCCTATGAGCCCAACACTCATAAGTCCTGGTCAGGTCAGCTGGCGACAAAGATGAGGCTGATATCCGCTGATCTATAGCCCCCTCAAAGTGGTGGAAGTTCTAAAACTGATCAAACTGGCCCATGACTGCCAGCGAATGATATGTGGTCACCCCTCTCAAACCCGCCAAAGGCAGATAATTCATGCCAACTGCATGAGTGATGAAGCTGTAAGGGGAACTAAGCCCTGAGCAGGGCAAGATTGAAAAGGGATGCTCGATCACCACCAAAAAGACCAACCAAGATGTCGTATTTGTACACTATGTCGGCCGAAAAGAGTAGGATATGGCTATCTCATAAGTAAAGCAGTACACATAATGTCTGAAGGTGCTAATGGGACTCAAATGTGTCATGAACCACACGTATAGTAGAACGGCGCTGCCCCTGAAAAACCCCACTGGATGGGTATGGTAGAATGTGGTCAACCTCAAAGTCTCACTAATATCATAGGTAGGATGGTACAACCCTGTCTGAAAGCACGAACCACTACCATCAAGCCAGTGTCCAAGTGGTCTATATATAGTGGCATGTACAAATAAGTTGTGACACACATCAACAGAACGTCCACACGTGCAAACTGCCAATCATCTGCAGGGATGATGAAATCTCTTGAATATCGCTCGTAGCTGTCCAGCCGACCAAAGCGGTCAATCAAAAAGTCCATGGACACCACATGCCCTGTAGTAATCTCCTCAGTGACGACACTGCTCCTCAGACCAGTCATGGTCATGAATGGGCGTCTCATGTCACTAATAGCTATCTCGGCACAAGGCAGATCTAATGCTAAACGCGTGAAGCGCTCATACTCCTCTAGCGTAGGGGTCAGCTCATAAAGCCCAAATCTAAAAACCTGGTGCTCTGGTATCCAGCAGGATAACATGTTGTCCACAAAGCCTAGTGGAACCTAAAAAGATAAAATGGCCAAAGAAAGCCCCAGCATCTGATCAACTGTCCCCTGTCTGCGGGAGGCAAACTATAATACCAAGATCTCAAGGAAAATGTTATCAAAGAATGTGGCAGATGCTCGATACGGCTGACGATAGATGAAGACATCTGTAGAACCGTATCATGAGACCATCCAGAGGTCAAATCTAAATTCACCTGTCTAAGTGCATATCCATGACATAATACATGCATAATGACAATGATAAATAACAATAAGATGTAATAGATAGGAAATATCATGCATTTCTAAAATATATTGTCTACTAAAAGCATCATCTCTGTCTGATCATAAAATGCAAAAATAAAAAGTACAGGAAAATGTTATAGAATTATGTGAAATAGAGCACAGACCCCAACACCATGTCTGCCATAAACTAGGTAGCACGAGTCTAAGCTCCGATAATGCGAGGACTCTACCATCGATGAAATAACTCCTGAGTATGAGGACCCTCTGACAGGGTGAAGCCATCTATACCCATCAGGGGAATATCTATGATCGGCTGAGCCAAGGGCCAATGATGCCAAGAAGGAGGAACAAAGGGAATGCGGATGTCTCCAGTGACGCTCTGGATAGCGCACTCCCCCAAATAGAGCTCCCAACCTCCCTCGGTCAAAAAGGGAATCCAAAGAGTGGACAATGTAAACTCCATCCCAGTCGGAAAGCCATCCTCGAACTCGACTGTCAGATAGTCCAGGGTGTAAGGAACCCACGTGATAGAGTTGGCAGTCAACATCTCTAGCTACAAACGGGAGTGGGTAAATCCCTCTGCTATAGGGACCTCCGCTAAAGTGGAGTGATGTCAACATCGTCCCCTCGGATATGTCTCCAAGCCCAAAGTAATGGCTAGGAGTAGGCAAGGGAGCCTCTCATATGCCCAAAATTGGCAATGCAAAGACCAAATGACCTCAGTGATAAAACTGTTAAACACGAGTGAGGAAAATGGAAAGGTGAAAGAAATTACACACCAGCAGGAAGGGATAAAAACCTAGCCAAGCCTCCGTCACACCCTCAGAGCATAAATATATCCCATGAAGAAAATAGGCAAAGGTGTAAGTACCCTAGTCAAAATTCCTGAGGCGCTCCACGTATCGAGTAGCGCTAACCAGAGCGAAAGAGACCTTCGAGGTGTTGTCTGCAATAAAACAACCCCTGATGATCACCAAGAACAGTCGCCGAAGAATGCGATCTCTAACCCTTTGATCATCAGGCAAAGGCTCAGTCAAAGCCCCGCTATGGGCATCTACACTCAAAGGACCAGAACGGGCAGTCCAAACCTTGATGCCATCGCAGGAACTCCCAAAAGGGATTTAACGGCAGCAGGTGAAATGTCAGCCACCAATAGCACTGGCTCCCCTGCAAACTCTATCCCGGTGATGAACTGCCAGTTCATCGGTGTCATCATCACCTCACAGTTCAACAGATGGAGAGACTGGGTCTGGTGAAACCAGCGCTCAGATAATGCCCTTAGATAACCCCAGGGGCAACGGTGGCGAGGAATAGAAAAGGACTCAAAACCTCAAGTGTTGACAATGGCCTGATACTCTGGATACAGAGTATGATATAAAGAGTGGACGCTGAACCAGTTCCCCCTGGGCTGTGTAAAGTCGAGAACCTACATCAAATAGCAAGCCTAGATTAAACCCATGCCCTGAAATGGCAAAAGAAAGATAAATCCAGAATGAAAACTTCAGTCACCTCATTGGCATGAAGGTATATCAAGGGATGGCGTCTCAAATTGCCCAGCAGCTCCAGAATTGGCACAATGATGGCTGGAAGCTCCCTACATAGTGCATAAGCTAGATCGGGATCCACAAAGGGGACATCCTCCTCCTTATCCACATTATCTGGCCTCTCAGCCTGGATCGGACGACGGCAAGGCAGTCAGGCTGGACGAGGCTAGGGAACATCAAAAGCTCTCCTCCGCCTCACACCTGAAGTGACCCTGCTAGCACTACCTGGTGTATCTGGCACCATAAGCTGGACAAAATCTCCAAATCACCTCAAAAAGGGTGAGGTAAGCCTTAAACCTACGACTTATTAAATTAAATCAATGATTTATGCATCTTTTAAGTTCTAAAGCATGCATTAGTTAACAAAAATCCCCAGTAAAGTTAAAATTGCATGTTCATGCCTATGTGCATGCCTATGTCCGCATGCACATAGGCATGACTAGGTGGCCATTCAGTAGCACACCTACCCAAAAATATGAACAATTCATATATATGAAAAAAATCAAAATCAAACTCCCCATGGCAGCTAAATTACCATGTGTATTTTTAGTTGAAAATCCAGGCTCATTTGCCCTCAAATAAAACAAGTAAACTGGCCAAAAAGGGCGCCAAATGACTGTCTTAGAAATAAATTTTTTTACATAAAAACTTTCAGCGTAGTAAAACATCCATATTTACTAATTCTAAAATTTTTTATCAAGTCATAAGCATGCCTATTTGCTATATTGTGTCTAAAAGCATACTGTGTGGAATCTAACATTCTAACAGTCAAAACTTGAAAAGAAATGATGTAAACGTTACTAGAGATGTGTAGAACGTTTGTACGGTGACGAAACTTGAAAAAAGAAGCCCGAACTCTGTATATCTGAAGAAGAAATCTCGGATTTTCTTTATAGTTCAAACTTGAAAATAAATTCTGAAAGCCACGGGAGCCTAAGTTATACTCGAAGGGAGTAGCAACTCCATCTATAGCAGCTGCAAGTGGACCTATGGCTCCCTAAGGTGGGTCCCACCCCCTCTGGTTCAGTCCAATTAAAGTTATAACAGAGTTTACAGAAGCTAAAAAGTCAAATCAGGGAAAAAACTGCTACGCGATTGAGCGAAACGGCCTGAAACCCTGATTCTAAGCGTCAAGCTCCTGACGAAGGAAGGAACTTCATGTAAGCCATTGGTGGAAGCCCAAATGAGGTATTCAGAATGTCGATGATGAAAACTGCTGAAACTGCGAAAAACTACCTCTGTTAGAGCATCGAGAAGGTCCGATGATGTGAACAGCGTGTTTTGGATGCGCCAAAGTTTTTAGATTGGTCTGAGGATATAACTTATCAAAAAGATACCCCCACTTCAAGATCGATCAGGTCTGACATTGCAAATCGTTGGCAACAACTCCAGCGTGGCATCGGGAACGAGCCGGTGATGAAAGCCGTTGAAAACTACTTCAGTGAAGGTCAGAGCATCTGACATGATAAACCATTTGCGACAACTCCAGTATAGCATCAGGAATGAGCCGGTGATGAGAACCATGGAGAAATTTTTCCCTAAAGATGACATATGATGGAATCTGTTATACAAATCCCCAGTGGGAGCATCGAGAAGTATTAGTGGTTCAACCAACTGTGTAAACTATCGTTCAAGTAGGCACCAAGAAGGTTCGGCGATGGTCAAACCCTGCATACTACTATGCAAGTAGAAATTAAATCATTTCAATCGACCGTTGTAAACTACCATTTGAGTAGGCATCGAGTAAGTTTGATGATGGTCAAATCATTGTCAACTATTGTTTGAGTAGATCGTGAGACTTTTATCTCTAACAAAAATGTCGGTATCAACCGAACAGTAATCCAAACTGTTGGCCACAACTCCAACGTAGCGTCGGGAAAGATTCGATTATGTAAACTGGTGTAAGCTATCATCAGGATAGGCATCAGGAATCCCCAATGAGGTCACTCGTTAAAAGAGGAACATCCCTAGTGGAGAAAAAGTCGAAAAACTTATCTGGAGACAGAAGATGTTGGCGACAACCCCAACGTCGAGTTTAAAAATTTCTAAAGGCATCAGTCAAGGAAGAATCTTCCCCACAGAGATCTTGAAAACTATCTATAGCATGTCATAGGATTAGTCTGGATAGCACCGACGGACATGGTAAATCATTGGCTTCAACCCAATGCAACACCAGGAAAGATCCGATGATGATCAAATTTTACAAACTACCGTTAGACTAGGCATCAAAAGAGTTCAGTGAAAATCATTATGAACAACTCCACCCCCAACAGGAAGTGCAGGAACAGCCAATAATAGCAATAATGTGGCAACTAACACCATAAGGGCATATCACATTCGTCACACGACATATCATGCATTGCATTACATTTGCATGGGTCATATTTCCAGTGTCTATCAGTCTTTATCTTGTTCATTCCATTGCATAAACATGATAAAGAGGGGAATCTGTAGACACTTGAAATTTTGCATTCCTGTTACTAACCCTGCAGGAGAGAAAACCAATAATTTACCTTTCAGAGACAACCCTGGGAGATATTTTCACCCCGGCGACAATACTGGGATGTCAAGTCAAGCCCCGACGATAACCCGCGGGATACAGTCACCCCGACAACAACACTAGGATGTTAGTCAAGCCCCGACGACAACACCGGGAGGTACAGAAGCCCTGGAGACAACCCCGGGAGATACAGTCACCCCGACTACAACACCAGGATGTCAAGTCAAGCCCCGGCGACAATACCGTGAGATCAAAATCACACCCCAATGACAACACCGGGATGTCAAGACGAGCCCCGGAGACAACCCCGGGAGACATAATAACCCCAAAGATAACCACGGGAGATCAAATCAACCTCAGAGATAACCTTGAGGAAGAATAGAGTCGGCTGGGATCAAGCCTCGGAGACGACCCCGAGAAAATAGCCGAAAACCTTGTCAATCCGGGAGATAAACCCTGGAAGGGCAAAATGGTCATTTTACAAACTTGACCTCAAATCATGTCAAAATCAAGCCAAATTGATGCAATGAGGGTCAGAAAGAGCCATAACATCAATCCCAAGTGAAAACACCATAATACAGCTCAACGGATGGATTATAAAAATTCGAAGATCTGGTCACAGACCCATCTTTCAAGATTCAAAAAAGTTCAAATCCCATGTCATTGTGTAGCTCTCGAAAAGGGATTTTTGGAAAGGTATAGCACGCCTTAGAAGGATTCCCGGATTAAAAGTTATGAAAGTTCAAAGCAGACATTGCGTTGCTCGGAGTGCACGTACTTTGAGACGACGAGACCCACGAGAGTGGGCCTCACTCAGGGAGATGTACCTCTACCAGCGACTACCGCGGGTAGACCCGCTACCATTTTGGTCTATAAATAAGACCCCCCACCCTTGCAAAAAAAGAAGAAAAAATAGAAAAATACAGAGAAACTCTGCCCATTGCGACCTTTAGCCCTACTTCACTACAAGAAAAAGTCTTATTAGCGACCGCCCATCTGCACCTGTAACCGATCGCAGATGGCTATCTGTGATCGTATTCGGTCGCAGATAGTGGTCGCATATATTCTGGTCACTGGCTGCACGGCGGCGACCACTTTTAGTGACCAGAGTGTCAGCGACCGACATATAGCGACCGATGTCATTGCTAAGCTGAGTGACGTCTCATTGTTGACGTGGCCCACGTGTCCGCGACCACCATTAGCGACCACCGCCAGTCGCTGATATGGCCAAGTCACCCCCGATCGTTGATACGTATCAGCGATCAGATGCGGTCACTGATTAATAAAATAAAATAAAATTTTACCTGTTTTATGGATTTCCCAAAAAATTTATACTTGTTTGTACCTGTTTTATATCTCATCAACACACAGCAATATATATAAATCACCAAAACTATTTAAATTAATCGATCCACATCCATACTCGAATAATAAGTTAATTGAATTACTACGGACATTCCTCACTGTTCCATCATAACAGAAGCCAACATCCCGAATGAGGGCCATTAATCTATTGAACAGAACGTCTCACCTATTTTTCTGTGAGAACTACCCTTCTAACGAAATACGGAGTGGTTATAAGCTGTTTATTTCATGGACTGGACCCATATCAAGCGATGATTTATCTCATAGATATGAATCATCACCTGATATGGGTCCAGTCCATGACATAAACAGTTTCTAACCACTCTGAATTACTCAGATGGGTAGTTCGCATAGAAACATAGGTGATACTGTTATGTTCAACAACTTAATGGCACTACTTAGGGATGTTATCATCTATTATGATGGAATAATGAGGAATGTCTGTAGTAATTCAATTAACTTATTATTCGAGTATGGGACACAAAACAGGAACTACACGACCCTATTTTCTTGGCTGCCGAGGAACCTGTTGGAATATTAGCTGTAACTGCTATGTCGAATCCTGCATACAAGGAAGTTCTTGACTCTTATCCTAGTAATCATTACTCATGGGCGATGATGAAGGTACGTATTTGTGTTACATTAAATATAATTTAAAGTTTCCATCTAATTATGACAAGTTATATTTCAGCAAGTGCACACTTTCATCTTCCTCCAATTTTGTTATATATATTTCGGAGATACTGCTTTGCGGAGTTAGATTCAAGACTAATTACGTTAATTGATTGCAGATTGATATTATATATACTTTCATGATAGAGATTGTGAGAGAAAGTATTTTCCAAGAAAATGCTGATATTTGGTTACAAAACATTCGAAATAAGTCGGTCTTAAGGATGTTGCAGTTGAGTTATTGATAGAGTATGTTCTCTCTTTTATTTATTTTAATTAAATCATTGTCATTCTTTTTTTTTAATTAAAACGTCGTCATTTGAGTTATTTTTTTTTGTAATATATTATAAAATAATGCTATTATCACATAATTTTGGGTCACATAATGCTCACATACACACACATGCATACTATATGTATGTGAGCTTTATGTGACCCAAATTATGTGATAGTAGTATTATTTTATAAGTAATATTAATACTACGTAATTTATTTTAATTAGTATTGAAAAACTAATAAGTAATATTAACTAAGTAATATTAATACTAATTAATTTATTTTAATTAGTATTGGGTATATAATAAGTAATATTAACTAAGTAAATTAATACTACGTATTTATTTTAATTAGTATTGAGAAACTAATAAGTAATATTAACTAAGTAATATTAATACTAATTAATTTATTTTAATTAGTATTGGGAAACTAATAAGTAATATTTACTAAGTAAATTAATACTACTTAACTTATTTTAATTAGTATTGGGAAACTAATAAGTAATATTAACTAAGTAATATTAATACTAATTTATTTATTTTAATTAGTATTGGGAAATAAATAAGTAATATTAACTAAGTAAATTAATACTACTTAATTTATTTTAATTAGTATTGGGTATATAATAAGTCATATTAACTAAGTAAATTAATACTACTTAATAGATTTTAATTAGTATTGGGAAACTAATAACTAATATTAACTAAGTAAATTAATACTACTTAATTTATTTTAATTAGTATTGGGTATATAATAAGTAATATTATTTTAATACTACTTAATTTATTTTAATTAGTATTGGAAAACTAATAAGTAATATTAACTAAGTAATATTAATACTACTTAATTTATTTTAATTAGTATTGGGAAACTAAGTAATATTAACTAAGTAAATACTACTTAGTTATAAATTTAGTAGTGAAAACTAAGTAAATGCTACTTAGTTGATTTTAGTAGGGAAAATTAAGTAAACTAAGGAAATTTATTTTTTTATTTTCTTAACTTTAATTTGTATTATTTTCTGTTATTTTATTATATTTATATGTTATTATATTTAATTTAATGTAGATTAATATTTAATTTATGTATTTTAGTAATTAATATTATATAATAATACACTAACATAAGCCTCAATATCATATTATGAACATGCATGCACTTAAATTGCACAAATTAAAGCCAAATTGAAACTAAATATCACATATACATAAATCTAACTCGTATTCAAACTAAATAGCCAAATCAAACACATAATATGCAATATATATAATTTCAAATCAAATCCAAATTAAAAATATATATAAATGACAGAGATAGATTGAATACCTAGATGGGGTTGCCGGCGGCAAAGGACGGCAACGGCGGACGGCAAACGGCGTACGGTAGACGGCGTACGGCAGACGACGGACAGCATACGGCAGACGGCATACGGCAGACGGCAGATAGCGTACGGCGGACGGCGGAAGCGGGCGGCCGGGCAGCGACTTCTTCTTCTCCTTTTCCTCTCCTCCCTCTTTCTTTTTTCTGTTCGCGTCTTCTGTAAAAGACCGAGATGATCGTATTTAAAAAGAATCAGTGACCGCCTTTGGCGACCGCATGCGGTTGCTAATTTTAATTGACTTGACGGTCGAGCTACTGAGGAAGTCAAACCATTCTACGACCACTATCTGCGATCTGATGCGGTCGCAGACTTGAATTAATTTCCCCCGCCAACTCAGGTGCCAAAATTTAAGGTGACAAACTCAACTCGGTGACCGGTTAGCGACCGCACGGTGGTCGCTAATTCCAAATAGCGACTACTTTAGATAACCGTCGCTAATATCGGTCGCTAAGTGTGATATTAGCGACCGAATATGGCGATCGCAGATAATATTGGTCGTTGATAGGCCTGTTTCTTGTAGTGCTTCTAGTACTCCAAACTTTGATTTTATTCTTCCAA
The DNA here is from genome assembly GCA_020205555.1 of Panax stipuleanatus. Lineage (NCBI taxonomy): Eukaryota > Viridiplantae > Streptophyta > Magnoliopsida > Apiales > Araliaceae > Panax > Panax stipuleanatus. The sequence continues at coordinate 5,855 of JAINUT010001535.1, read as the reverse complement.
TACGTTTGCATACGTATATTCTACAACATATCAAAAATTAACCGGTGGAAACGGAGATTTGAATCCCTCCGAGTGGCAAAAGGCCCGTGGAGCAGTCCATTGTAAGTTTTTTACAATCAGAAACTATTTCCTACTTTATTATGTATATGTGAATGGACATATAAAGTTTCATCTTCTGGTTTTGCCTGGATCTCAAATCCGTGGCCTTTCTAGCTTATTTTTTAGTATATATAACTATATATATACGTTTTTCTTTGTTTGCACATCCTGGATTGTTAATCCGTGGCTTTTACTCGCTTATATATATATAAATATATATATATATATTAACTTGTTCGGCCTGGATTGCTAATTCGTGACCTTTTCAGCTTTATTATATATATAACTGACTATATATATACTAACTTTCAATTCCGTCAAGCTTGGATTGTAAATCCGTGGCATTTACCGCTTTTATATATATATTTACATTTTTTAGTTGAGCCTAGATTGCAAATTCGTGGCCTTTTTACAGCTTTTATATATATATATACATTTTTCAGTTGAGCCTAGATTGAAAATTCGTGGCCTTTGTTTGCCCTGGATTGCAAATTCGTGGCCTTTTTACAGCTTTTATATATATATATATATATATATATATATATATATATATATATATATATTTACATTTTTCAGTTGAGCCTAGATTGAAAATTCGTGACTTTTTACAGCTTTTATATGTATATAATATATATATATATATATATATATTTACATTCCTCAGTTGATCCGGGATTGGAAATTTGTGGCTCTTTATAATTTATATATATATATATATATATATATATATATATATTTCCATTTCTTCGTCGATCCTGGATTGAAAATTTGTGGCTCTTTATAGCTTTTTTATATATATATATTTCCATTTTAGTTGTGCCTGGATTAGAAATCTGTGGCTCTTTACAGCTTATATATATATATATATATATATATATATATATATATATATATATTATTTATTCAATGTGATTAAATATTTACTTCAAATATTCATTTGATATGAATCTGCACTGATGTAAATATTGTTGATTAGATTATTCTAAATCTAGCCTTTTCTAACTTTCCAATGGTTCAAAATCGGTCAAAACCAGAACCAGAAGCTAGACTGGCTAAGATTTATTTAAATCTAGTTTTTTTCTAGCTTTTTTAAATATTAAAGCGACCACGTGACTCTAGATCCATATCTAGCAGAAACGGGAAGCTTTGGCTACGAGCATGCAAGGATTTAACAGATGAATCCTTTGTTTTGCGACTTCTAGAGTATAATTTGTACTATATGTCAATATCTTTGATGTGCAGGTTCTTTGATATTCTCTGTGAGCCTAGGAATAATGGGATAATGATCAATCACACTGATCTACATCTGATTCCCATGATGGATAAGTCAAAATTGTAAATACATCCTGCCAATTTTTCTGTAAATGTCAATCAGATGGACCTTAAAACGGTTATCCGAATTTAAGGTCTCTACATAGTACATTATAGTTTGTAGTGCTAAGGTCACTTGGATGGCTTTCATGCCCATAAGAAGACCAGCACTTGTATATATATATATTCTGTGGTCGAGGATGCTTCGCATCCCGCGCAATAAACATCCAAATCAAGCCGAATGCGGAATAAAATAAAATGGAAGTATCAACAGGCTTCAATTCCTATGGGAGTGAAAGGGTTTGAAAACCATCTTTCAAAATGACATTTTCATATCTTGTCTAAAAATGAACTTTTCAAACAAATCAAACCCTTCGTATATAGGTCCAATGAAGCACGACATTACTTTCAAATCAAACATACGTAGGCTTAATTACTTCTAGCATACACACACATTTGCAAATAAAAAGGGAAATATTGAAAAGATGCGGTAACCGTGTTTCACGGAAGTCGGGGGGTACCTAACACCTTTCTCCCACTTAACCAAGCCCCAGGACTTTAAGAATCTCGGTTTCCGAGGCCAAATTTTGACAGTGTCCAGGAATTGGGCCTACTTGCAAATATCAAACAAAACTCGGTTGAGTTGGTACAACCATTTCAAAATATACCAACTGGCGACTCTGTAAACCTTTAAAAATCATCAACATGATACATGTTGGCATTTTCCTAAAAATTTCACCCTTCATAAACCGATAAGACAAAAAAGGGTCGAAAAATAACAAAATTTAGGGAAAGGAAGATATGTCCAAAGAGAAGATTTTTTCCCGACGTCGATTGGGTGTCTTCACACCTGGTGCCCTAAAGTCATCTGGTTTGGGAGTCACTGGCCCAACACTCGCTAAATGGGTAATTTAAGTCTAAGAAAACAGACCTTGCACAAGCTCAGGCAGGAAGCAAATAGAGTGACCACCTGACTTATCTCGAAGTGTGGCCTTTATTACTCGAGAAAGTAAACCCGAAGGGGTGTCTTTACACCTAGTGCCCTAAAGCCGTTCGATTTGGGAGTTATTGGTCCAAAACTCGTTAAATGAGTAACTCTAAATAGCATAAGAAAACGAGACAAGTTAGGCAAGAGGAAAAGAAAAGAAATCAGAATCTTAGAAGAGAAGATCATCTAAAAGTCATGGAAATGAAACCCCTGCTAAGAGTTGCGTCACTCATAGTGCACATGTCATATGAAATTAATTCTGGAAAGAATAGCATCTAGAGCAAAGATGAAGTATCTCTGATAAAGGGAGATAAGTCTTTTGAATATTATCCTACCCAAGAACAATGACCATGAATGCTTCAAAATTTCCTTGTGATTTTATAACTCATTCTATTTCATGAACTTTAACTTCAAATACCTCATTCACAAGATTATACTAATCCTGATGGCCCAAGCCGTCAAGCTTTTGCACATTCTATTATTCGTTTGATGTGCAGGCTTTTTATCACTCTCAACTTGGTCAACAAAGATTATATGAAACCTCAGTAACAACGTGAGAAAGGACTAGGGAATTTTTTGATTCTAGGAAATGGAAGGAGTCCAATGTGGGATCTAGCCTCTCATCAAAAGGAAGGGGAAGAACTCTTGAAAGAAATCAAGGCGACATAAGCTTGTCCCTCCACAAAAAGGGAAAAATTCTCAAGAGAGTCATTAATTCAAAAATAGACGCCCGACGAGAAAAGGTATAGTGAATGAAATCTACACCATCAAACATGTCAACATGCGCCAAGTCCTCACAAGTTGAGGCCTCTACACCGAAGTTTAAATCTGGGCAATGAAAGAATGGGCTACATCCTCCAGGACGTCAGCAATACCCGGTCATCAGCCAAGCCAGTATCTAACTCAGCAGGTCGTAAAGTAAAGAGCTTGCCCTTTTTTAATCAATGATCAAACCGTTGGCGTCAATCCAACGTAGCATCGGGGAAAGATCCGGTGATGTAAGTCGTTGAACACTACTGCAGCGAATATATCGGGATATTTCCTAGTAAAGTCATCAGTGTCTGAATAGCCAGAGGTACCAGCACAAGATCTAGATTCAAAAAGGAAAAACTAGCAGCCTTAGCATGATCCCCACCAAAGACGACATATGAAAGAGGAACATCCGGATCTGTTCTACGAATAACAAAAGGAGTCATACGGGAGTTGAACCTGATAGGCCTAACAAAATCCATGCCTAAAAAGAAAATCCAAATCGCCTCAGAAAGCGTGAGGTATGGTTCTACATCAATTCAATTAATTACTTTTGCAGCCTGGATTTTGAATATGTGGCTTTTATAGCTTTAATATATATAAGTATATATATATATATATAAGTTTTATTTAGCCTGGATTGTTAATCTGTAGCATTTTAAGTTTTATTATATATAACTAACTATATATATATTAATATTTAATTCAGTAATGCCTGAATTGTAAATTTATGGCTTTTTACTACTTTCTATAATATATATATATATATATATATATGTGTGTGTTGTGTGTGTGTGTGTGTGTGGTGTGTATACTAACTTCGTTAGCCTGGATTGCTAATCCGTGGCTTTTTATCGCTTTAACATATATATATATATATATATATTATATATATATATATATATATTTATACTAACTCGTTTGGCCTGGATTACTATTCTGTGGTCTTTTCAGCTTCATATATATAGAAGCATTATATATTTACATTTATCAGTCACGCTTGGATTGGAAATCCGTGGCTCTTTTTAGCTTTAAAATATTATATAAGTATATATATTTATATATTCTTTATTCAATGTGATTAAATATATGTTTTAACAGTTCATTTGATATGAATCTATTATAATGTAAAGTTTGTGGCCTAGATTCATCTAAATCTAGCCATCTCTAACTTTCAGCCTGTTCAAAAGCTGTCAAACAGGAACCGTTGAGCTAGAATAGCTAAGATTTATTTAAATCTAGCTTTCTTTCTAGTTTTGTAAAAATTAAAGCGACTATGCGACCCTAGATCTGTATCTAGAGGGAATGAGAACCTTTGGCTACACGCATGCAAGGATTTAACTGATGAATCCTTTGTTTTGCGACGTCTAGATTTCAATTTGCATTTTATTTCAATATCTCTGTTGTGCAGGCTTTTTGATAATATTCTATAAGCCTAGGAATCATGGGATCTACGATTAATCACATAGATCTAGATCCGATTCTCAAGATGGACAAATTTTCACTGTAAATATAGCTTGCCTGTCTTTTGTAAATGTAAATCAGAGGGGCCTTAAAACGGGTATCCGAATTTAAGGTCTTAGCCTAGTAAATTGTGGTTTGTAGTACTCGGATCACTTCGATGGCTTTCATGCCAATAAGGAGCTCAACACTTGTATATATTATTTGGTCGAGGATGCTTCGCATCCCGACAATAAAATCAAAATCAGCCGAATGCAGAATGAAATGAAAGTATCAAAGGGCTTCAATTCCTATGTGTGCGAAAGGGTTTGAAAATCATCTTCCAAAACATCACTTTCATATTTGTGACACTCCCAAATACGGGTACTTCGTTTCTACATGATTTGGTGTTCACTTTCTAATTAAATCATACATCTACCCAATAATAAAATTGTAAAGTAAATTACAACCTTCATAAATACTTAAATAAAATCTTCCTTGAAAAAGGATTACAACCTGTCCAATATAAAATCCCAGGGTTAACTAAACCTTAACATCAATCAAAAATAAATGCAAAATAAAACATCATCAACTAAGTCTTATTACAAACAAAATTGAAGACAACAAGTCTTCACTTGCTCATCTTTTCTTTTCCTTTACTTGTTGATGGTACGTCAACATTCTCGGCTTTAACTGCAAGGGATGATAAAATATGCAAGAGTGAGTAAACAAAAGCTCACTTGAATAGTACAATGATATGCCATAATTGAATAACTTCAACAGAATTTGAATAACTTTTCTTTCGTCAAAATAAAGAATTGAATAATAATTCTTTCATCATATTTAGAATTCGAATATATACTTTATCTGAGGGTCATACGACCTTGAACTATGTCCTAGGTTATAAATATTTCTATTTAAAACCTTTAACAGTCATTAAGACTATGGACATTTAACTCGTACTTAGGGGAATCAGCCCTTCGTACCATGTATTGTGCACAACCATCTTAACGCTTTCGCATAAATGTCCCCTAATAAATAGGGTTGTTCATTCTCAGTATTTGAATACAAGTCCGCACCAAAAAAAGTTTGGTTTGGATAGATAAAGGAACTTTGGAGTTTCAACTATCATCGACTAAGGAGTAGTTGAATCGACTCACAATGTTTAACAGTTCGATAGCACAAGAATATGAATCAAATGTAAGATACAACAATAGATTTCATGATAACTAGGCATGCTTTGGAAATAACTTAAAGCATTCGATAG
>JAINUT010001537.1:0-27268 GCA_020205555.1 Panax stipuleanatus | reverse complement strand
AAGGCATTAGTGATAGGATGCTCCTTTTGATACTAATCAACTAGAACGTAGTCAAGGACTCATAATCACCTCTTTCTTTGATAATTTGCCAGAACCAATGAAACAATACGAAGGTAGCCCTAAATCAAGACTGTGTGAGAGTACGCATCGTTTTCAATGCTATGTTATGGGATGCTATTGAAGCTAATCAAATTAGAACGACGTAATAGGCTACTAATCACCTCTTTCTTTGACAATTTTATAGAACCAATAAAACAATAAGAAGTCTCCCTAAATGAGACTTGTGTCAGATGTACGCATCGTTTTGGACGCGATAGTAATGCGATTGCTCCTTTTGATGTTAATTTCAACTAGAACGAAGTATGGACTCATAATCACCTATATTTGACAATTTGGGAGAACTAATGAAACAATAAGAAGGTATCCCTGAATGATGACTTGTGTGAGATGTACAGATCGTTTTGAAGGCACTAGTGATAGGATTGCTCTTTTGATGCTAATAACCAGAAGAACGAAGTCATAGGACTCATAATCACCTCTTCTTTAAAACTTTGAGAGAACGATTGAAACAATAAGAAGGTCTCGCTTAATCAAGACTGTGTGAGATGCGTTCGTTTTAACGCAATAGTTATGGGATTGTTCCTTTTGAAGCTAATCAAATTAGAACGAAGTAATACGACTCCTAATCACCTCTTTATTGATAATTTTAGAGAACCAATGAAAAAATAAGAAGGTCTCCCTAAATGAAGACTTGTGTGAAATCTATGCATGGTTTTGAACGTGATAGTCGTGGGGTTTCTCCTATTGATGCTAATTAAAGTAGAACAAAGTAATACGACTTCTAATCACCTCTTTCTTTATAATTTCAAACAACCAACGAAACAATATGAATTTCTCACTAAATGAAGATTTGTGTCGATCTACGCATTGTTTTGGACGCGATAGTGATGGGATTGCTTCTTTGATGCTAATTTTAACTAGAACGAAGTAATAGGACTCATAATCACTATATTTTGACAATTTAGGAGAACTAATGAAATAATAAGAAGGTCTCCAAATGATGACATTGTGAGATGTACAGATTGTTTTGAAGGCACTAGTGATAGGATGGATTGCTCCTTTTATGATAATCAAACTAGAACTAAGTCGTAGGACTCATAATCCTCTTTCTTGAAATTTGAGAGAACGATTGAAACAATAAGAAGGTCTCCCTAAATCAACTGTGTGAGATGTACTATCGTTTTTAACGCAATAGTTATGGGATTGCTCTTTTTGAAGCTAATCAAATTAGAACGAAGTAATAAGACTCCTATCAACTCTTCTTTGATAATTTTAGAGAACGAATGAAAAAAATAAGAAGGTCTCCCTAAATGAAGACTTGTGTGAAATGTATGTATGGTTGGAACGCGATAGTCATGAGTTTCTCCTTTTGGTGCTAATTAAAGTAGAACAAAGTAATACGACTTTAATCACCTCTTTCTTATAAATTTGAAACAACCAACGAAACAATATGAAGTCTCACTAAATGAAGATTTGTGTCAGATCTACGCATTGTTTTGGACGCGATAGTGATGAGATTGCTTCTTTTGATGCTAATTTCAACTAGAACGAAGTAATAGGACTCATAATCACCTTATAGTTTGACAATTTGAGAGAACTAATGAAATAATAAGAAGGTCTCTCCAAAATGATGACATTGTGAGATGTCTAGATTGTTTTGAAGGCACTAGTGATAGGATGGATTGCTCCTTTTGATGCTAATCAAACTAGAACTAAGTCGTAGGACTCATAATCACCTCTTTCTTTGAAAATTTGAGAACACAATTGAAACAATAAGAAGGTCTCCCTAAATCAAGACTTGTGTGAGATGTACGCATCGTTTTAACGTATAGTTATGGGATTGCTCTTTTTGAAGCTAATCAAATTAGAACGAAGTAATAAGACTCCTAATCATCTCTTTCTTTGATAATTTTAGAGAAACCAATGAAAAAATTAGAAGGTCTCCCTAAATGAAGACTTGTGTGAGATGTATGCATGGTTTGAACGCGATAGTCATGGGTTTCTCATTTTGATGCTAATTAAAGTAGAACAAAGTAATACAACTCTTAATCACCTCTTTCTTTAATAATTTGAAACAACCATGAAACAATATGAAGTTCTCACTAAATGAGATTTGTGGCAGATCTACGCATTGTTTTGGACGCGATAGTGATGGGATTGCTTATTTTGATGCTAATTTCAACTAGAACGAGTAATAGGACTCATAATCACCTATATTTTGACAATTTGAGAGAACTAATGAAACAATAAGAAGGTCTCCCAAAATGATGACTTGTGTGAGATGTACAGATCGTTTTGAAGGCATTAGTGATAGGATTGCTCCTTTTGATACTAATCAAACTAGAACGTAGTCATAGGACTCATAATCACCTCTTTCTTTGATAATTTGCCAGAACCGATGAAACAATACGAAGGTATCCCTAAATCAAGACTTGTGTGAGATGTACGCATCGTTTTCAATGCGATAGTTATGGGATTGCTCTATTTGAATCTAATCAAATTAGAACGACGTAATAGGCTACTAATCACCTCTTTCTTTGACAATTTTATAGAACCAATAAAACAATAAGAAGGCCTCCCTAAATGAAGACTTGTGTCAGATGTACGCATCGTTTTGGACGCGATAGTAATGCGATTGCTCCTTTTGATGTTAATTTCAACTAGAACGAAGTAATAGGACTCATAATCACCTATATTTTGACAATTTGGGAGAACTATGAAACAATAAGAAGGTATCCCTGAATGATGACTTGTGTGAGATGTACAGATCGTTTTGAGGCACTAGTGATAGGATTGCTCTTTTTGATGCTAATAACACTAGAACGAAGTCATAGGACTCATAATCACCTCTTTCTTTAAAACTTTGAGAGAACGATTGAAACAATAAGAAGGTCTCGCTTATCAAGACCTTGTGTGAGATGCACGTTCGTTTTTAACGCAATAGTTATGGGATTGTTCCTTTTGAAGCTAATCAAATTAGAACGAAGTAATAAGACTCCTAATCACCTCTTTTTTGTTAATTTTAGAGAACCATGAAAAAAATAAGAAGGTCTCCCTAAATGAAGACTTGTGTGAAATCTATGCATGGTTTTGAACGTGATAGTCGTGGGTTTCTCCTATTGATGCTAATTAAAGTAGAACAAAGTAATACGACTTCTAATCACCTCTTTCTTTATAAATTTCAAACAATACCAACGAAACACTATGAAGTTCTCACTAAATGAAGATTTGTGTCAGATCTACGCATTGTTTTGGACGCGATAGTGATGGGATTGCTTCTGTTGATGCTAATTTCAACTAGAACGAAGTAATAGGACTCATAATCACCTATATTTTGACAATTTAGGAGAACTAATGAAATAATAAGAAGGTCTCCCAAATGATGACATGTGTGAGATGTACAGATTGTTTTGAAGGCACTAGTGATAGGATGGATTGCTCCTTTTGATGATAATCAAACTAGAACTAAGTCGTAGGACTCATAATCACCTCTTTCTTTGAAAATTTGAGAGAACGATTGAAACAATAAGAAGGTCTCCCTAAATCAAGACTTGTGTGAGATGTACGTATCGTTTTTAACGCAATAGTTATGGGATTGCTCTTTTTGAAGCTAATCAAATTAGAAACGAAGTAATAAGACTCCTAATCAACTCTTTCTTTGATAATTTTAGAGAACGAATGAAAAAAAATAAGAGTCTCCCTAAATGAAGACTTGTGTGAAATGTATGTATGGTTTGGAACGCGATAGTCATGAGTTTCTCCTTTTGGTGCTAATTAAAGTAGAACAAAGTAATACGACTTCTAATCACCTCTTTCTTTATAAATTTGAAACAACCAACGAAACAATATGAAGTTCTCACTAAATGAAGATTTGTGTCAGATCTACGCATTGTTTTGGACGCGATAGTGATGGGATTGCTTATTTTGATGCTAATTTCAACTAGAACGAAGTAATAGGACTCATAATCACCTATATTTTGACAATTTGAGAGAACTAATGAAACAATAAGAAGGTCTCCCAAAATGATGACTTGTGTGAGATGTACAGATCGTTTTGAAGGCATTAGTGATAGGATTGCTCCTTTTGATACTAATCAAACTAGAACGTAGTCATAGGACTCATAATCACCTCTTTCTTTGATAATTTGCCAGAACCAATGAAACAATACGAAGGTATCCCTAAATCAAGACTTGTGTGAGATGTACGCATCGTTTTCAATGCGATAGTTATGGGATTGCTCTATTTGAAGCTAATCAAATTAGAACGACGTAATAGGCTACTAATCACCTCTTTCTTGACAATTTTATAGAACCAATAAAACAATAAGAAGGCTCCCTAAATGAAGACTTGTGTCAGATGTACGCATCGTTTTGGACGCGATAGTAATGCGATTGCTCCTTTTGATGTTAATTTCAACTAGAACGAAGTAATAGGACTCATAATCCCTATATTTTGACAATTTGGGGAGAACTAATGAAACAATAAGAAGGTATCCCTGAATGATGACTTGTGTGAGATGTACAGATCGTTTTGAAGGCACTAGTGATAGGATTGCTCTTTTTGATGCTAATACACTAGAACGAAGTCATAGGACTCATAATCACCTCTTTCTTTAAAACTTTGAGAGAACGATTGAAACAATAAGAAGGTCTCGCTTAATCAAGACTTGTGTGAGATGCACGCTCGTTTTTAAACGCAATAGTTATGGGATTGTTCCTTTTGAAGCTAATCAAATTAGAACGAAGTAATAAGACTCCTAATCACCTCTTTTTTTGATAATTTTAGAGAACCAATGAAAAAAATAAGAAGGTCTCCCTAAATGAAGACTTGTGTGAAATCTATGCATGGTTTTGAACGTGATAGTCGTGGGTTTCTCCTATTGATGCTAATTAAAGTAGAACAAAGTAATACGACTTCTAATCACCTCTTTCTTTATAAATTTCAAACAACCAACGAAACAATATGAAGTTCTCACTAAATGAAGATTTGTGTCAGATCTACGCATTGTTTTGGACGCGATAGTGATGGGATTGCTTCTGTTGATGCTAATTTCAACTAGAACGAAGTAATAGGACTCATAATCACCTATATTTTGACAATTTAGGAGAACTAATGAAATAATAAGAAGGTCTCCCAAAATGATGACATGTGTGAGATGTACAGATCGTTTTGAAGGTATTAGTGATAGGATTGCTCCTTTTGATACTAATCAAACTAGAACTAAGTCAGTAGGACTCACAATCACCTATTTATTCCAAAATTTACGAGAACCAATGAAAACAATACGAAGGTATCCCCTAAATCAAGACTTGTGTGAGATGTACGCATCGTTTTCAATGCGATAGTTATGTGATTGCTCTATTTGAAGCTAATCAAATTAGAACGACGTAATAGGCTCCTAATCACCTCTTTCGTTGAAAATTTTAGAGAACCAATAAAACAATAAGAAGGCCTCCCTAAATGAAGACTTGTGTGAGATCTACGCACGTTTTGGACGCGATAGTAATGGGATTGCTCCTTTTGATGCTAATTTCAACTAGAACGAAGTAATAGGACTCATAATCACCTATATTTTGATAATTGAGAGAACTAATAAAACAATAAGAAGGTATCCCTGAATGATGACTTGCGTGAGATGAACAGATCGTTTTGAAGGCCCTAGTGATAGGATTGCTCTTTTTGATGCTAATAACACTAGAACGAAGTCATAGGACTCATAATCACCTCTTTCTTTGAAAATTGGAGAGAACGATTGAAACAATAAGAAGGTCTCGCTTAATCAAGACTTGTGTGAGATGCACGCCTCGTTTTTAACGCAATAGTTTATGGGATTGTCCTTTTGAAGCTAATCAAATTATAACGAAGTAATAGACTCCTAATCACCCTCTTTATTTGATAATTTAGAGAACCAATGAAAAAATAAGAAGGTCTCCCTAAATGAAGACTTGTTGTGAACATCTATGCATGGTTTTGAACGCGATAGTCATGGGTTTTCTCCTTTGATGCTAATTAAAGTAGAACAAAGTAATACGACTTCCTAATCACCTCTTTCTTTATAAATTTGAAACAACCAACGAAACAATATGAAGTTCTCACAAAATGAAGATTTGTGTCAGATCTACGCATTATGTTGAGCGATAGTGATGGGATTGCTTCTTTTGATGCTAATTTCAACTAGAACGAAGTAATAGGACTCATAATCACCTATATTTTGATAATTTGAGAGAAACTAATGAAATAATAAGAAGGCCTCCCTAAATTGAAGACTTGTGTGATAGGATTGCTCCTTTTGACACTAATCAAACTAGAACGTAGTCATAGGACTCATAATCACCTCTTTCTTTGATAATTGCGAGAACCAATGAACACTAAGAAAGTCTCCCTAAATCAAGACTTGGTGTGAGATGTACGCATCGTTTTTAATGCGATAGTTATGGGATTGCTCTATTGAAGCTAATTAAATTAGAACGACGTAATAGGACTCCTAATCACCTCTTTCTTGACAATTTTAGAGAACCAATAAAACAATAAGAAGGACTCCCTAAATGAAGTCTTTTGTGGAGATGTACGCATTATTTTGAACGCGCTAGGTATGAGTTTCCCCTTTTGATGCTAATCAAACTCGAACAAAGTCGTAGGAACTCATAATCACATCTTTCTTAGAAAATTTGGAGAGAACGATTGAAATAATAAGAAGGTCTCCCAAATCAAGACTTTGTGAGATGATGTACGCATCGTTTTTAGCGGTATAGTTCTGGGATTGCTCTTTTGAAGCTAATCAAATTAGAACGAAGTAATAAGGACTCCTATCCGTCTTTCTTTGATAATTTTAGAGAACCAATGAACAAAATAAGAAGGTCTCCCTAAATGAAGACTTGTGTGATAGGATTGCTCCTTTTGACACTAATCAAACTAGAACGTAGTCATAGGACTCATAATCACCTCTTTCCTTTGATAATTTGCGAGAACCCATGAAACACTAAGAAAGTCTCCCTAAATCAAGACTTGTGTGAGATGTACGCATCGTTTTAATGCGATAGTTATGGGATTGCTCTATTTGAAGCTAATTAAATTAGAAACGACGTAATAGGACTCCTAATCACCTCTTTCTTTGACAATTTTAGAGAACCAATAAAACAATAAGAAGGACTCCCTAAATGAAGTCTTGTGTGGAGATGTACGCATTATTTGAACGCGATAGTTATGAGTTTCCCCTTTTGATGCTAATCAAACTAGAACAAAGTCGTAGGACTCATAATCACATCTTTCTTAGAAAATTTGAGAGAACGATTGAAATAATAAGAAGGTCTCCCAAAATCAAGACTTGTGTGAGATGTACGCATCGTTTTTAGCGTAATAGTTCTGGGATTGCTCTTTTTGAAGCTAATCAAATTAGAACGAAGTAATAAGACTCCTAATCACCTCTTTCTTTGATAATTTTAGAGAACCAATGAAAAAATAAGAAGGTCTCCCTAAATGAAGACTTGTATGAAATTTATGCATGGTTTGGAACGCGATAGTCATGAGTTTCTCCTTTTGATGCTAATTAAAGTAGAACAAAGTAATACGACTTCTAATCACCTCTTTCTTTACAAATTTGAAACAACCAACGAAACAATATAAAGTTCTCACTAAATGAAGATTTGTGTCAGATCTACGCATTGTTTTGGACGCGATAGTGATGGGATTGCTTCTTTGATGCTAATTTCAACTAGAACGAAGTAATAGGACTCATAATCACCTATATTTTGACAATTTGAGAGAACTAATGAAATAATAAGAAGGTCTCCCAAAATGATGACTTGTGTGAGATGTACAGATCGTTTTGAAGGCATTAGTGATAGGATTGCTCCTTTTGATACTAATCAAACTAGAACGAAGTCATAGGACTCATAATCACCTCTTTCTTTGAAAATTTGCGAGAACCAATGAAACAATACGAAGGTATCCCTAAATCAAGATTTGTGTGAGATGTACGCATCGTTTTCAATGCGATAGTTATGGGATTGCTCTATTTGAAGCTAATCAAATTAGAACGACGTAATAGGCTCCTAATCACCTCTTTCTTTGAAAATTTTAGAGAACCAATAAAACAATAAGAAGGTCTCCCTAAATGAAGACTTGTGTGATATCTACGCATCGTTTGGACGGGATAGTAATGGGATTGCTCCTTTTGATGCTAATTTCAACTAGAACGAAGTAATAGGACTCATAATCACCTATATTTTGACAATTTGAGAGAACTAATAAAACAATAAGAAGGTATCCCTGAATGATGACTTGCGTGAGATGAACAGATCGTTTTGAAGGCCCTAGTGATAGGATTGCTCTTTTTGATGCTAATAACACTAGAACGAAGTCATAGGACTCATAATCACCTCTTTCTTTGAAAATTGGAGAGAACGATTGAAACAATAAGAAGGTCTCGCTTAATCAAGACTTGTGTGAGATGCACGCTCGTTTTTAACGCAATAGTTATGGGATTGTTCCTTTTGAAGCTAATCAAATTATAACGAAGTAATAAGACTCCTAATCACCTCTTTATTTGATAATTTAGAGAACCAATGAAAAAAATAAGAAGGTCTCCCTAAATGAAGACTTGTGTGAAATCTATGCATGGTTTTGAACGCGATAGTCATGGGTTTCTCCTTTTGATGCTAATTAAAGTAGAACAAAGTAATACGACTTCTAATCACCTCTTTCTTTATAAATTTGAAACAACCAACGAAACAATATGAAGTTCTCACTAAATGAAGATTTGTGTCAGATCTACGCATTATTTTGGACGCGATAGTGATGGGATTGCTTCTTTTGATGCTAATTTCAACTAGAACGAAGTAATAGGACTCATAATCACCTATATTTTGACAATTTGAGAGAACTAATGAAATAATAAGAAGGCCTCCCAAAATGATGACATGTGTGAGATGTACAGATTATTTTGAAGGCACTAGTGATAGGATAGATTGCTCCTTTTGATGCTAATCAAACTAGAACTAAGTCATAGGACTCATAATCACCTCTTTCTTTGAAAATTTGAGAGAACGATTGACACAATAAGAAGGTCTCCCTAAATCAAGACTTGTGTGAGATGTACGCATCGTTTTTAACGCAATAGTTATGGGATTGCTCTTTTGAAGCAAATCAAATTAGAACGAAGTAATAAGACTCCTAATCACGTCTTTCTTTGATAATTTTAGAGAACCAATGAAAAAAATAAGAAGGTCTCCCTAAATGAAGACTTGTGTGATAGGATTGCTCCTTTTGATACTAATCAAACTAGAACGTAGTCATAGGACTCATAATCACCTCTTTCTTTGATAATTTGCGAGAACCAATGAAACACTAAGAAAGTCTCCCTAAATCAAGACTTGTGTGAGATGTACGCATCGTTTTTAATGCGATAGTTATGGGATTGCTCTATTTGAAGCTAATTAAATTAGAACGACGTAATAGGACTCCTAATCACCTCTTTCTTTGACAATTTTAGAGAACCAATAAAACAATAAGAAGGTCTCCCTAAATGAAGTCTTGTGTGAGATGTACGCATGGTTTTGAACGCGATAGTTATGGGTTTCCCCTTTTGATGCTAATCAAACTAGAACAAAGTCGTAGGACTCATAATCACATCTTTCTTTGAAAATTTGAGAGAACGATTGAAATAATAAGAAGGTCTCCCAAAATCAAGACTTGTGTGAGATGTACGCATCGTTTTTAGCGTAATAGTTCTGGGATTGCTCTTTTTGAAGCTAATCAAATTAGAACGAAGTAATAAGACTCCTAATCACCTCTTTCTTTGATAATTTTAGAGAACCAATGAAAAATAAGAAGGTCTCCCTAAATGAAGACTGTATGAAATTTATGCATGGTTTGGAACGCGATAGTCATGAGTTTCTCCTTTTGATGCTAATTAAAGTAGAACAAAGTAATACGACTTCTAATCACCTCTTTCTTTACAAATTTGAAACAACCAACGAAACAATATAAAGTTCTCACTAAATGAAGATTTGTGTCAGATCTACGCATTGTTTTGGACGCGATAGTGATGGGATTGCTTCTTTGATGCTAATTTCAACTAGAACGAAGTAATAGGACTCATAATCACCTATATTTTGACAATTTGAGAGAACTAATGAAATAATAAGAAGGTCTCCCAAAATGATGACTTGTGTGAGATGTACAGATCGTTTTGAAGGCATTAGGGATAGGATTGCTCCTTTTGATACTAATCAAACTAGAACGAAGTCATAGGACTCATAATCACCTCTTTCTTTGAAAATTGGAGAGAACGATTGAAACAATAAGAAGGTCTCGCTTAATCAAGACTTGTGTGAGATGCACGCTCGTTTTTAACGCAATAGTTATGGGATTGTTCCTTTTGAAGCTAATCAAATTATAACGAAGTAATAAGACTCCTAATCACCTCTTTATTTGATAATTTAGAGAACCAATGAAAAAAATAAGAAGGTCTCCCTAAATGAAGACTTGTGTGAAATCTATGCATGGTTTTGAACGCGATAGTCATGGGTTTCTCCTTTTGATGCTAATTAAAGTAGAACAAAGTAATACGACTTCTAATCACCTCTTTCTTTATAAATTTGAAACAACCAACGAAACAATATGAAGTTCTCACTAAATGAAGATTTGTGTCAGATCTACGCATTATTTTGGACGCGATAGTGATGGGATTGCTTCTTTGATGCTAATTTCAACTAGAACGAAGTAATAGGACTCATAATCACCTATATTTTGACAATTTGAGAGAACTAATGAAATAATAAGAAGGCCTCCCAAAATGATGACATGTGTGAGATGTACAGATTATTTTGAAGGCACTAGTGATAGGATAGATTGCTCCTTTTGATGCTAATCAAACTAGAACTAAGTCATAGGACTCATAATCACCTCTTTCTTTGAAAATTTGAGAGAACGATTGACACAATAAGAAGGTCTCCCTAAATCAAGACTTGTGTGAGATGTACGCATCGTTTTTAACGCAATAGTTATGGGATTGCTCTTTTTGAAGCAAATCAAATTAGAACGAAGTAATAAGACTCCTAATCACGTCTTTCTTTGATAATTTTAGAGAACCAATGAAAAAAATAAGAAGGTCTCCCTAAATGAAGACTTGTGTGATAGGATTGCTCCTTTTGATACTAATCAAACTAGAACGTAGTCATAGGACTCATAATCACCTCTTTCTTTGATAATTTGCGAGAACCAATGAACACTAAGAAAGTCTCCCTAAATCAAGACTTGTGTGAGATGTACGCATCGTTTTAATGCGATAGTTATGGGATTGCTCTATTTGAAGCTAATTAAATTAGAACGACGTAATAGGACTCCTAATCACCTCTTTCTTTGACAATTTTAGAGAACCAATAAAACAATAAGAAGGTCTCCCTAAATGAAGTCTTGTGTGAGATGTACGCATGGTTTTGAACGCGATAGTTATGGGTTTCCCCTTTTGATGCTAATCAAACTAGAACAAAGTCGTAGGACTCATAATCACATCTTTCTTTGAAAATTTGAGAGAACGATTGAAATAATAAGAAGGTCTCCCAAAATCAAGACTTGTGTGAGATGTACGCATCGTTTTTAGCGTAATAGTTCTGGGATTGCTCTTTTGAAGCTAATCAAATTAGAACGAAGTAATAAGACTCTAATCACCTCTTTCTTTGATAATTTTAGAGAACCAATGAAAATAAGAAGGTCTCCCTAAATGAAGACTTGTATGAAATTTATGCATGGTTTGGAACGCGATAGTCATGAGTTTCTCCTTTTGATGCTAATTAAAGTAGAACAAAGTAATACGACTTCTAATCACCTCTTTCTTTACAAATTTGAAACAACCAACGAAACAATATAAAGTTCTCACTAAATGAAGATTTGTGTCAGATCTACGCATTGTTTTGGACGCGATAGTGATGGGATTGCTTCTTTTGATGCTAATTTCAACTAGAACGAAGTAATAGGACTCATAATCACCTATATTTTGACAATTTGAGAGAACTAATGAAATAATAAGAAGGTCTCCCAAAATGATGACTTGTGTGAGATGTACAGATCGTTTTGAAGGCATTAGGGATAGGATTGCTCCTTTTGATACTAATCAAACTAGAACGAAGTCATAGGACTCATAATCACCTCTTTCTTTGAAAATTTGCGAGAACCAATGAAACAATACGAAGGTATCCCTAAATCAAGATTTGTGTGAGATGTACGCATCGTTTTCAATGCGATAGTTATGGGATTGCTCTATTTGAAGCTAATCAAATTAGAACGACGTAATAGGCTCCTAATCACCTCTTTCTTTGAAAATTTTAGAGAACCAATAAAACAATAAGAAGGTCTCCCTAAATGAAGACTTGTGTGATATCTACGCATCGTTTTGGACGGGATAGTAATGGGATTGCTCCTTTTGATGCTAATTTCAACTAGAACGAAGTAATAGGACTCATAATCACCTATATTTTGACAATTTGAGAGAACTAATAAAACAATAAGAAGGTATCCCTGAATGATGACTTGCGTGAGATGAACAGATCGTTTGAAGGCCCTAGTGATAGGATTGCTCTTTTTGATGCTAATAACACTAGAACGAAGTCATAGGACTCATAATCACCTCTTTCTTTGAAAATTGGAGAGAACGATTGAAACAATAAGAAGGTCTCGCTTAATCAAGACTTGTGTGAGATGCACGCTCGTTTTTAAACGCAATAGTTATGGGATTGTTCCTTTTGAAGCTAATCAAATTATAACGAAGTAATAAGACTCCTAAGCACCTCTTTATTTGATAATTTAGAGAACCAATGAAAAAAATAAGAAGGTCTCCCTAAATGAAGACTTGTGTGAAATCTATGCATGGTTTTGAACGCGATAGTCATGGGTTTCTCCTTTTGATGCTAATTAAAGTAGAACAAAGTAATACGACTTCTAATCACCTCTTTCTTATAAATTTGAAACAACCAACGAAACAATATGAAGTTCTCACTAAATGAAGATTTGTGTCAGATCTACGCATTATTTTGGACGCGATAGTGATGAGATTGCTTCTTTTGATGCTAATTTCAACTAGAACGAAGTAATAGGACTCATAATCACCTATATTTTGACAATTTGAGAGAACTAATGAAATAATAAGAAGGCTCTCCCAAAATGATGACATGTGTGAGATGTACAGATTATTTTGAAGGCACTAGTGATAGGATAGATTGCTCCTTTTGATGCTAATCAAACTAGAACTAAGTCATAGGACTCATAATCACCTCTTTCTTTGAAATTTGAGAGAACGATTGAAACATAAGAAGGTCTCCCTAAATCAAGACTTGTGTGAGATGTACGCATCGTTTTAACCGCATAGTTATGGGATTGCTCTTTTTGAAGCAAATCAAATTAGAACGAAGTAATAAGACTCCTAATCACGTCTTTCTTTGATAATTTTAGAGAACCAATGAAAAAATAAGAAGGTCTCCCTAAATGAAGACTTGTGTGATAGGATGCTCCTTTTGATACTAATCAACTAGAACGTAGTCATAGGACTCATAATCACCTCTTTCTTTGATAAATTTGAAACAACCAATGAAACAATAAGAAGTTCTCACTAAATGAAGATTTGTGTCAGATCTACGCATTGTTTTGGACGCGATAGTGATGGGATTGCTCTTTGATGCTAATTAACTAGAACGACGTAATAGGACTCCTAATCACCTCTTTTTGACAATTGAGAGAACTAATGAAACAATAAGAAGGTCTCCCAAATGATGACTTGTGTGAGATGTACAGATCGTTTTGAAGGCATAGTTAGGATTGCCCTTTTGATGCTAATCAAACTAGAACAAGTCGTAGGACTCATATCACATCTTCTTTGAAAATTTGCGAGAACCAAGAAACTAAGAAGTCTCCCTAAATCAAAACTTGTGTGAGATGTACGCATCGTTTTTAGCGATAGTTTGGGATTGCTCTTTTGAAGCTAATTAAATTAGAACGACGTAATAGACTCCTAATCACCTCTTTCTTTGAAATTTTAGAGAACCAATAAAACAATAAGAAGGTAATGTACATGTTTTTAGCGTAGTTATGGATTGCTCTTTTTGAAGCTAATCAAATTAGAACAAAGTAATAGACTCTAATCACTTTCTTTGATAATTTTAGAGAACCAATGAAAAAAATAAGTCTCCCTAGAAATTGTGTGAGATGTCTGCATGGTTTTGAACGCGATAGTGATGGGTTTCTCATTTGATGCTAATTAAAGTAGAACAAAGTAATACACTCTAATCACCTCTTTCTTTAAATTTGAAACAACCATGAAACAATAAGAAGTTCTCCTAAATGAGATTTGTGAGATATACGCATTGTTTTGGACCGATAGTGATGGATTGCTCTTTTGATGCTAATTTCAACTAGAACGAATAATAGGACTCATAATCACCTATATTTTGATAATTTGAGAGAACTAATGAAATAATAAGAAGGTCTCCCAAATGATGACTTGTGTGAGATGTACAGATGTTTTGAAGGCATTAGGGATAGGATTGCTCTCCTTTTGATACTAATCAAACTAGAACGTAGTCATAGGACTCATAATCACCTCTTTCTTTGATAATTTGCGAGAACCAATGAAACACTAAGAAAGTCCCCTAAATCAAGACTTGTGTGAGATGTACGCATCGTTTTTAATGCGATAGTTATGGGATTGCTCTATTGAAGCTAATTAAATTAGAACGACGTAATAGGACTCCTAATCACCTCTTTCTTTGACAATTTAGAGAACTAATAAAACAATAAGAGGTCTCCCTAAATGAAGTCTTGTGTGAGATGTACGCATGGTTTTGAATGCGATAGTTATGGGTTTCCCCTTTTGATGCTAATCAAACTAGAACAAGTCGTAGGACTCATAATCACCTCTTTCTTTGAAAATTTGAGAGAACGATTGAAACATAAGAAGGTCTCCCTAAATCAAGACTTGTGTGAGATGTACGCATCGTTTTTAGCGCAATAGTATGGGATTGCTCTTTTTGAAGCTAATCAAATTAGAACGAAGTAATAAGACTCCTAATCACCTCTTTCTTTGATAATTTTAGAGAACCAATGAAAAAAATAAGAAGGTCTCCCTAAATGAAGACTGTGTGAAATTTATGCATGGTTTGGAATGCGATAGTCATGAGTTTCTCCTTTTGATGCTAATTAAAGTAGAACAAAGTAATACGACTTCTAATCACCTCTTTCTTTAAAATTTGAAACAACCAACGAAACAATATGAAGTTCTCACTAAATGAAGATTTGTGTCAGATCTACGCATTGTTTTGGATGCGATAGTGATGGGATTGCTTCTTGTTGATGCTATTTCAACTAGAACGAAGTAATAGGACTCATAATCACCTATATTTTGACAATTTGAGAGAACGAATAAATAATAAGAAGGTCTCCCAAAATGATGACTTGTGTGAGATGTACAGATCGTTTTGAAGGTATTAGTGATAGATTGCTCCTTTATGATACTAAAGTCAACTAGAATGAAGTCAAGTAGACCTCAACAATCACCTATTTCTTACCAATTTACGAGAACCAATGAAACAAGTACGAATTATCCCTAATCACAGACTTGTGTGAGATGTACGCATCGTTTTCAATGCGATAGTTATGGGATTGCTCTATTTGAAGCTAATCAAATTAGAACGACGTAATAGGCTCCTACTCACCTCTTTCGTTGAAAAATTTAGAGAACCACTAAAACAATAAGAAGGCCTCCCTAAATGAAGATTGTGTGAGATTCTACGCATCGTTTGGACGCGATAGTAATGGGATTGCTCCTTTTGATGCTAATTTCAACTAGAACGAAGTAATAGGACTCATAATCACCTATATTTGACAATTTGAGAGAACTAATAAACAATAAGAAGGTATCCCTGAATGATGACTTGCGTGAGATGAACAGATCGTTTTGAAGGCCCTAGTGATAGGATTGCTCTTTTTGATGCTAATAACACTAGAACGAAGTCATAGGACTCATAATCACCTATTTCTTTGAAAATTGGGAGAGAACGATTGAAACAATAAGAAGGTCTCGCTTAATCAAGACTTGTGTGAGATGCATGCTCGTTTTTAACGCAATAGTTATGGGATTGTTCCTTTTGAAGCTAATCAAATTATAACGAAGTAATAAGACTCCTAATCACCTCTTTATTTGATAATTTAGAGAACCAATGAAAAAAATAAGAAGGTCTCCCTAAATGAAGACTTGTGTGATAGGATTGCTCCTTTTGATACTAATCAAACTAGAACGTAGTCATAGGACTCATAATCACCTCTTTCTTTGATAATTTGCGAGAACCAATGAAACACTAAGAAAGTCTCCCTAAATCAAGACTTGTGTGAGATGTACGCATCGTTTTTAATGCGATAGTTATGGGATTGCTCTATTTGAAGCTAATTAAATTAGAACGACGTAATAGGACTCCTAATCACCTCTTTCTTTGACAATTTTAGAGAACTAATAAAACAATAAGAAGGTCTCCCTAAATGAAGTCTTGTGTGAGATGTACGCATGGTTTTGAATGCGATAGTTATGGGTTTCCCCTTTTGATGCTAATCAAACTAGAACTAAGTCGTAGGACTCATAATCACCTCTTTCTTTGAAAATTTGAGAGAACGATTGAAACAATAAGAAGGTCTCCCTAAATCAAGACTTGTGTGAGATGTACGCATCGTTTTTAGCGCAATAGTTATGGGATTGCTCTTTTGAAGCTAATCAAATTAGAACGAAGTAATAAGACTCCTAATCACCTCTTTCTTTGATAATTTTAGAGAACCAATGAAAAAATAAGAAGGTCTCCCTAAATGAAGACTTGTGTGAAATTTATGCATGGTTTGGAATGCGATAGTCATGAGTTTCTCCTTTTGATGCTAATTAAAGTAGAACAAAGTAATACGACTTCTAATCACCTCTTTCTTTATAAATTTGAAACAACCAACGAAACAATATGAAGTCTCACTAAATGAAGATTTGTGTCAGATCTACGCATTGTTTTGGATGCGATAGTGATGGGATTGCTTCTTTTGATGCTAATTTCAACTAGAACGAAGTAATAGGACTCATAATCACCTATATTTGACAATTTGAGAGAACTAATGAAATAATAAGAAGGTCTCCCAAATGATGACTTGTGTGAGATGTACAGATCGTTTTGAAGGTATTAGTGATAGGATTGCTCCTTTTGATACTAATCAAACTAGAATGAAGTCATAGGACTCACAATCACCTATTTCTTCCAAAATTTACGAGAACCAATGAAACAATACGAAGGTATCCCTAAATCAAGACTTGTGTGAGATGTACGCATCGTTTTCAATGCGATAGTTATGGGATTGCTCTATTTGAAGCTAATCAAATTAGAACGACGTAATAGGCTCCTAATCACCTCTTTCGTTGAAAATTTTAGAGAACCAATAAAACAATAAGAAGGCCTCCCTAAATGAAGATTTGTGTGAGATCTACGCATCGTTTTGGACGCGATAGTAATGGGATTGCTCCTTTTGATGCTAATTTCAACTAGAACGAAGTAATAGGACTCATAATCACCTATATTTTGATAATTTGAGAGAACTAATAAACAATAAGAAGGTATCCCTGAATGATGACTTGCGTGAGATGAACAGATCGTTTGAAGGCCCTAGTGATAGGATTGCTCTTTTTGATGCTAATAACACTAGAACGAAGTCATAGGACTCATAATCACCTATTTCTTTGAAAATTGGAGAGAACGATTGAAACAATAAGAAGGTCTCGCTTAATCAAGACTTGTGTGAGATGCACTGCTCGTTTTAACGCAATAGTTATGGGATTGTTCCTTTGAAGCTAATCAAATTATAACGAAGTAATAAGACTCCTAATCACCTCTTTATTTGATAATTTAGAGAACCAATGAAAAAAATAAGAAGGTCTCCCTAAATGAAGACTTGTGTGAAATCTATGCATGGTTTTGAACGCGATAGTCATGGGTTTCTCCTTTTGATGCTAATTAAAGTAGAACAAAGTAATACGACTTCTAATCACCTCTTTCTTTATAAATTTGAAACAACCAACGAAACAATATGAAGTTCTCACTAAATGAAGATTTGTGTCAGATCTACGCATTATTTTGGACGCGATAGTGATGGGATTGCTTCTTTTGATGCTAATTTCAACTAGAACGAAGTAATAGGACTCATAATCACCTATATTTTGACAATTTGAGAGAACTAATGAAATAATAAGAAGGCCTCCCAAAATGATGACATGTGTGAGATGTACAGATTATTTTGAAGGCACTAGTGATAGGATAGATTGCTCCTTTTGATGCTAATCAAACTAGAACTAAGTCATAGGACTCATAATCACCTCTTTCTTTGAAAATTTGAGAGAACGATTGACACAATAAGAAGGTCTCCCTAAATCAAGACTTGTGTGAGATGTACGCATCGTTTTAACGCAATAGTTATGGGATTGCTCTTTTTGAAGCAAATCAAATTAGAACGAAGTAATAAGACTCCTAATCACCCTCTTTCTTTGATAATTTTAGAGAACCAATGAAAAAAATAAGAAGGTCTCCCTAAATGAAGACTTGTGTGATAGGATTGCTCCTTTTGATACTAATCAAACTAGAACGTAGTCATAGGACTCATAATCACCTCTTTCTTTGATAATTTGCGAGAACCAATGAAACACTAAGAAGTCTCCCTAAATCAAGACTTGTGTGAGATGTACGCATCGTTTTTAATGCGATAGTTATGGGATTGCTCTATTTGAAGCTAATTAAATTAGAACGACGTAATAGGACTCCTAATCACCTCTTTCTTTGACAATTTTAGAGAACCAATAAAACAATAAGAAGGTCTCCCTAAATGAAGTCTTGTGTGAGATGTACGCATGGTTTTGAATGCGATAGTTATGGGTTTCCCCTTTTGATGCTAATCAAACTAGAACAAAGTCGTAGGACTCATAATCACATCTTTCTTTGAAAATTTGAGAGAACGATTGAAACAATAAGAAGGTCTCCCTAAAATCAAGACTTGTGTGAGATGTACGCATCGTTTTTAGCGCTAATAGTTATGGGATTGCTCTTTTTGAAGCTAATCAAATTAGAACGAAGTAATAAGACTCCTAATCACCTCTTTCTTTGATAATTTTAGAGAACCAATGAAAAAATAAGAAGGTCTCCCTAAATGAAGACTTGTGTGAAATTTATGCATGGTTTGGAATGCGATAGTCATGAGTTTCTCCTTTTGATGCTAATTAAAGTAGAACAAAGTAATACGACTTCTAATCACCTCTTTCTTTATAAATTTGAAACAACCAACGAAACAATATGAAGTTTCTCACTAAATGAAGATTTGTGTCAGATCTACGCATTGTTTTGGATGCGATAGTGATGGATTGCTTCTTTTGATGCTAATTTCAACTAGAACGAAGTAATAGGACTCATAATCACCTATATTTTGACAATTTGAGAGAACTAATGAAATAATAAGAAGGTCTCCCAAAATGATGACTTGTGTGAGATGTACAGATCGTTTTGAAGGTATTAGTGATAGGATTGCTCCTTTTGATACTAATCAAACTAGAATGAAGTCATAGGACTCACAATCACCTATTTCTTGCCAAAATTTACGAGAACCAATGAAACAATACGAAGGTATCCCTAAATCAAGACTTGTGTGAGATGTACGCATCGTTTTCAATGCGATAGTTATGGGATTGCTCTATTTGAAGCTAATCAAATTAGAACGACGTAATAGGCTCCTAATCACCTCTTTCGTTGAAAATTTTAGAGAACCAATAAAACAATAAGAAGGCCTCCCTAAATGAAGACTTGTGTGAGATCTACGCATCGTTTGGACGCGGATAGTAATGGGATTGCTCCTTTTGATGCTAATTTCAACTAGAACGAAGTAATAGGACTCATAATCACCTATATTTGATAATTTGAGAGAACTAATAAAACAATAAGAAGGTATCCCTGAATGATGACTTGCGTGAGATGAACAGATCGTTTTGAAGGCCCTAGTGATAGGATTGCTCTTTTTGATGCTAATAACACTAGAACGAAGTCATAGGACTCATAATCACCTATTTCTTTGAAAATTGGAGAGAACGATTGAAACAATAAGAAGGTCTCGCTTAATCAAGACTTGTGTGAGATGCATGCTCGTTTTTAACGCAATAGTATGGGATTGTTCCTTTTGAAGCTAATCAAATTATAACGAAGTAATAAGACTCCTAATCACCTCTTTATTTGATAATTTAGAGAACCAATGAAAAAAAATAAGAAGGTCTCCCTAAATGAAGACTTGTGTGAAATCTATGCATGGTTTTGAACGCGATAGTCATGGGGTTTCTCCTTTTGATGCTAATTAAAGTAGAACAAAGTAATACGACTTCTAATCACCTCTTTCTTTATAATTTGAACAACCAACGAAACAATATGAAGTTCTCACTAATGAAGATTTGTGTCAGATCTACGCATTATTTTGGACCGCGATAGTGATGGGATTGCTTCTTTTGATGCTAATTTCAACTAGAACGAAGTAATAGGACTCATAATCACCTATATTTTGACAATTGAGAGAACTAATGAAATAATAAGAAGGCCTCCCAAAATGATGACATGTGTGAGATGTACAGATTATTTTGAAGGCACTAGTGATAGGATAGATTGCTCCTTTTGATGCTAATCAAACTAGAACTAAGTCATAGGACTCATAATCACCTCTTTCTTTGAAAATTTGAGAGAACGATTGACACAATAAGAAGGTCTCCCTAAATCAAGACTTGTGTGAGATGTACGCATCGTTTTTAACGCAATAGTTATGGGATTGCTCTTTTTGAAGCAAATCAAATTAGAACGAAGTAATAAGACTCCTAATCACGTCTTTCTTTGATAATTTTAGAGAACCAATGAAAAAAATAAGAAGGTCTCCCTAAATGAAGACTTGTGTGATAGGATTGCTCCTTTTGATACTAATCAAACTAGAACGTAGTCATAGGACTCATAATCACCTCTTTCTTTGATAATTTGCGAGAACCAATGAAACACTAAGAAAGTCTCCCTAAATCAAGACTTGTGTGAGATGTACGCATCGTTTTTAATGCGATAGTTATGGGATTGCTCTATTTGAAGCTAATTAAATTAGAACGACGTAATAGGACTCCTAATCACCCTCTTTCTTTGACAATTTTAGAGAAACAATAAAACAATAAGAAGGTCCCCTAAATGAAGTCTTGTGTGAGATGTACGCATGGTTTTGAATGCGATAGTTATGGGTTTTCCCCTTTTGATGCTAATCAAACTAGAACAAGTCGTAGACTCATAATCACACTCTTTCGTTTGAAAATTTGAGAGAAACGATTGAAACAATAAGAAGGTCTCCCCTAATCAAGACTTGTGTGAGATGTACGCATCGTTTTTAGCGCAATAGTTATGGGATTGCTTCTTTTTGAAGCTAATCAAATTAGAACGAAGTAATAAGACTCCTAATCACTCTTTCTTGATATTTTAGAGAACCCAATGAAAAAATAAGAAGGTCTCCCTAATGAAGACTTGTGTGAAATTTATGCATGGTTTGGAAATCGCGATAAGTCATGAGTTTCTCCTTTTGATGCTAATTAAAGTAGAACAAGTAATACGACTTCTAATCACCTCTTTCTTTATAAATTTGAAACAACCAACGAAACAATATAAAGTTCTCACTAAATGAAATTTGTGTCAGATCTACGCATTGTTTTGGACGCGATAGTGATGGGATTGCTTCTTTGATGCTAATTTCAACTAGAACGAAGTAATAGGACTCATAATCCCCTATATTTTGACAATTTGAGAGAACTAATGAAATAATAAGAAGGTCTCCCAAAATGATGACTTGTGTGAGATGTACAGATCGTTTTGAAGGCATTAGTGATAGGATTGCTCCTTTTGATACTAATCAAACTAGAACGAAGTCATAGGACTCATAATCACCTCTTTCTTTGAAAATTTGCGAGAACCAATGAAACAATACGAAGGTATCCCTAAATCAAGACTTGTGTGAGATGTACGCATCGTTTTCAATGCGATAGTTATGGGATTGCTCTATTTGAAGCTAATCAAATTAGAACGACGTAATAGGCTCCTAATCACCTCTTTCTTTGAAAATTTTAGAGAACCAATAAAACAATAAGAAGGTCTCCCTAAATGAAGACTTGTGTGATATCTACGCATCGTTTTGGACGGGATAGTAATGGGATTGCTCCTTTTGATGCTAATTTCAACTAGAACGAAGTAAGGACTCATAATCACCTATATTTTGACAATTTGAGAGAACTAATAAAACAATAAGAAGTATCCCTGAATGATGACTTGCGTGAGATGAACAGATCGTTTTGAAGGCCCTAGTGATAGGATTGCTCTTTTTGATGCTAATAACACTAGAACGAAGTCATAGGACTCATAATCACCTCTTTCTTTGAAAATTGGAGAGAACGATTGAAACAATAAGAAGGTCTCGCTTAATCAAGACTTGTGTGATGCACGCTCGTTTTTAACGCAATAGTTATGGGATTGTTCCTTTTGAAGCTAATCAAATTATAACGAAGTAATAAGACTCCTAATCACCTCTTTATTTGATAATTTAGAGAACCAATGAAAAAAATAAGAAGGTCTCCCTAAATGAAGACTTGTGTGAAATCTATGCATGGTTTTGAACGCGATAGTCATGGGTTTCTCCTTTTGATGCTAATCAAAGTAGAACAAAGTAATACGACTTCTAATCACCTCTTTCTTTATAAATTTGAAACAACCAACGAAACAATATGAAGTTCTCACTAAATGAAGATTTGTGTCAGATCTACGCATTGTTTTGGACGCGATAGTGATGGGATTGCTTCTTTTGATGCTAATTTCAACTAGAACGAAGTAATAGGACTCATAATCACCTATATTTTGACAATTTGAGAGAACTAATGAAATAATAAGAAGGTCTCCCAAAATGATGACATGTGTGAGATGTACAGATTATTTTGAAGGCACTAGTGATAGGATAGATTGCTCCTTTTGATGCTAATCAAACTAGAACTAAGTCATAGGACTCATAATCACCTCTTTCTTTGAAAATTTGAGAGAACGATTGAACAATAAGAAGGTCTCCCTAAATCAAGACTTGTGTGAGATGTACGCATCGTTTTTAACGCAATAGTTATGGGATTGCTCTTTTTGAAGCAAATCAAATTAGAACGAAGTAATAAGACTCCTAATCACCTTTCTTTGATAATTTTAGAGAACCAATGAAAAAAATAAGAAGGTCTCCCTAAATGAAGACTTGTGAGATGTATGCATGGTTTGAACGCGATAGTCTTTCTCCTTTGATGCTAATAAAGTAGAACAAAGTACAACTCTAATCACCTCTTTCTTTATAATTTGAGAACAACCAACGATAAGAAGTCTCCTAAATCAAGATTTGTGAGATCTACGCATCGTTTTATGCGATAGTGATGGGATTGCTCTTTTGAAGCTAATTAAATAGAACGACGTAATAGGACTCCTAATCACCTTTTTTGACAATTTAGAGAACTAATAAAACAAAAGAAGGTCTCCCTAAATGATCTTGTGTGAGATGTACGCATGTTTTGAAGGCATAGTTATGGTTTCCTTTTGATGCTAATCAAACTAGAACAAAGTCGTAGGACTCATAATCACCTTTTCTTTGAAATTTGCGAGAACGATGAAAAAAGAAAGTCTCCCAAATCAAGACTTGTGTGAGATGTACGTCGTTTTTAGCGTAGTTATGGGATTGCTCTTTTGAAGCTAATCAAATTAGAACGACGTAATAGACTCCTAATCACCTCTTTCTTTCACAATTTTAGAGAACCAATGAAAATAAGAAGGTCTCCCTAAATGAAGTCTTGTGTGAGATTACGCATGGTTTGAACGCGATAGTCATGGTTTCCCTTTTGATGCTAATCAAACTAGAACAAGTCGTAGACTCATAATCACCTCTTTCTTTAAAATTTGAAAACGATTGAAACAATAAGAAGTTCTCCTAAATCAAGACTTGTGTGATGTACGCATCGTTTTAGCGCAATAGTTATGGGATTGCCCTTTTGAAGCTAATCAAATTAGAACGAAGCAATAGACTCCTAATCATCTCTTTCTTTGATAATTTAGAGAACCAATGAAAAAATAAGAAGGTCTCCCTAAATGAAGACTTGTGTGAGATGTATGCATGGTTTTGGACGCGATAGTCATGGGTTTCTCATTTTGATGCTAATTAAAGTAGAACAAAGTAATACACTCTTAATCACCTCTTTCTTTATAAATTTGAAGC
Organism: Panax stipuleanatus; assembly: GCA_020205555.1. Taxonomy (NCBI): domain Eukaryota; kingdom Viridiplantae; phylum Streptophyta; class Magnoliopsida; order Apiales; family Araliaceae; genus Panax; species Panax stipuleanatus. Next base: position 2,871 of record JAINUT010001537.1, on the reverse strand, counting down.
AACCAATGAAACAATACGAAGTTCTCACTAAATGAGATTTGTGTCAGATCTACGCATTGTTTTGGACGATAGTGATTGGATTGCTTCTTTTGATGCTAATTTAAACTAGAACGAAGTAATAGGACTCATAATCACCAATATTTTGACAATTTGAGAGAACTAATGAAACAATAAGAAGGTCTCCCAAAATGATGACTTGTGTGAGATGTACAGATCGTTTTGAAGGCATAGTGATAGGATTGCTCCTTTTGACTAATCAAACTAGAACGTAGTCATAGGACTCATAATCACCTCTTTCTTTGATAATTTGCGAGAACCAATGAAACACTAAGAAAGTCTCCCTAAATCAAGACTTGTGTGAGATGTAAGCATCGTTTTAATGCGATAGTTATGGGATTGCTCTATTTGAAGCTAATTAAATTATAACGAAGTAAGGACTCCTAATTACCTCTTTCTTTGACAATTTTAGAGAACCAATAAAACAATAAGAAGGTCTCCCTAAATGAAGTCTTGTGTGAGATGTACGCATGGTTTTGAACGCGATAGTTATGGGTTTCCCCTATTGATGCTAATCAAACTAGAACAAAGTCGTAGGACTCATAATCACCTCTTTCTTTGGAAATTTGAGAGAACGATTGAAACAATAAGAAGGTCTCCCTAAATCAAGACTTGTGTGAGATGTACGCATCGTTTTTAGCGTAATAGTTATGGGATTGCTCTTTTTGAAGCTAATCAAATTAGAACGAAGTAATAAGACTCCTAATCATCTCTTTCTTTGATAATTTAGAGAACCAATGAAAAAATATGAAGGTCTCCCTAAATGAAGACTTGTGTGAAATTTATGCATGGTTTGGAACACGATAGTCATGAGTTTCTCTCTTTTGATGCTAATTAAAGTAGAACAAAGTAATACGACTTCTAATCACCTCTTTCTTTATAAATTTGAAACAACCAACGAAACAATATGAAGTTCTCACTAAATGAAGATTTGTGTCAGATCTACGCATTGCTTGGACGCGATAGTGATGGGATTGCTTCTTTTGATGCTAATTTCAACTAGAACGAAGTAATAGGACTCATAATCACCTATATTTTGACAATTTGAGAGAACTAATGAAATAATAAGGTCTCCCAAAATGATGACTTGTGTGAGATGTACAGATCGTTTTGAAGGCATTAGTGATAGGATTGCTCCTTTTGATACTAATCAAACTAGAACGTAGTCATAGGACTCATAATCACCTTTTTCTTTGATAATTTGCGAGAACCAATGAAACACTAAAAGTCTCCCTAAATCAAGACTTGTGTGAGATGTACGCATCGTTTTTAATGCGATAGTTATGGGATTGCTCTATTTGAAGCTAATTAAATTAGAACGACGTAATAGGACTCCTAATCACCTCTTTCTTTCACAATTTTAGAGAACCAATAAAACAGTAAGAAGGTCTCCCTAAATGAAGTCTTGTGTGAGATGTACGCATGGTTTTGAACGCGATAGTCATGGGTTTCCCCTTTTGATGCTAATCAAACTAGAACTAAGTCGTAGGACTCATAATCACCTCTTTCTTTGAAAATTTGAGAGAACGATTGAAACAATAAGAAGGTCTCCCTAAATCAAGACTTGTGTGAGATGTACGCATCGTTTTTAGCGCAATAGTTATGGGATTGCCCTTTTTGAAGCTAATCAAATTAGAACGAAGCAATAAGACTCCTAATCATCTCTTTCTTTGATAATTTTAGAGAACCAATGAAAAAAATAAGAAGGTCTCCCTAAATGAAGACTTGTGTGAGATGTATGCATGGTTTTGGACGCGATAGTCATGGGTTTCTCATTTTGATGCTAATTAAAGTAGAACAAAGTAATACAACTCTTAATCACCTCTTTCTTTATAAATTTGAAACAACCAATGAAACAATATGAAGTTCTCACTAAATGAAGATTTGTGTCAGATCTACGCATTGTTTTGGACGCGATAGTGATTGGATTGCTTCTTTTGATGCTAATTTAAACTAGAACGAAGTAATAGGACTCATAATCACCAATATTTGACAATTTGAGAGAACTAATGAAACAATAAGAAAGTCTCCCAAAATGATGACTTGTGTGAGATACAGATCGTTTTGAAGGCATTAGTGATAGGATTGCTCCTTTTGATACTAATCAAACTAGAACGTAGTCATAGGACTCATAATCACCTCTTTCTTTGATAATTTGCGAGAACCAATGAAACACTAAGAAAGTCTCCTTAAATCAAGACTTGTGTGAGATGTACGCATCGTTTTTAATGCGATAGTTATGGGATTGCTCTATTTGAAGCTAATTAAATTATAACGACGTAATAGGACTCCTAATTACCTCTTTCTTGACAATTTTAGAGAACCAATAAAACAATAAGAAGGTCTCCCTAAATGAAGTCTTGTGTGAGATGTACGCATGGTTTTGAACGCGATAGTTATGGGTTTCCCCTATTGATGCTAATCAAACTAGAACAAAGTCGTAGGACTCATAATCACCTCTTTCTTTGGAAATTTGAGAGAACGATTGAAACAATAAGAAGGTCTCCCTAAATCAAGACTTGTGTGAGATGTACGCATCGTTTTTAGCGTAATAGTTATGGGATTGCTCTTTTGAAGCTAATCAAATTAGAACGAAGTAATAAGACTCCTAATCACCTCTTTCTTTGATAATTTTAGAGAACCAATGAAAAAAATATGAAGGTCTCCCTAAATGAAGACTTGTGTGAAATTTATGCATGGTTTGGAACACGATAGTCATGAGTTTCTCCTTTTGATGCTAATTAAAGTAGAACAAAGTAATACGACTTCTAATCACCTCTTTCTTTATAAATTTGAAACAACCAACGAAACAAT